>WAAF01014977.1:46022-102459 GCA_013400475.1 Tricholaema leucomelas | reverse complement strand
GTGCACATGCAGCCTTCCAACCTTGGTGATACTGTGATAAATGCAAGCATAACATACTTATTTCAAGAGGTTAAAGCATTCTCCCCCTTTACTCTGCTCTCGTCAGACCCCACCTGGAGTACTGTGTGCAGTTCTGGAGCCCCCAACACAAGAAGGACATGGAACTGCTGGAGCCAGTCCAGAGGAGAGCCACGAAGATGATCAGAGGGCTGCAGCAGCTCTGCTATGAGGACAGGCTGAGAGAGTTGGGGCTCTTCAGCCTGGAGAAGAGAAGGCTTCGAGGAGACCTTAGAGTGGCCTTCCAGTATTTGAAGGGAGCCTACAGGAAAGCTGGGGAGGGACTATTTACACGGTCTAGTAATGTTAGGACGAGGGGAAATGGGTTTAAGCTGGAAGAGGGGAGATTTAGACTGGATGTTAGGAGGAAGTTCTTTACAGTGAGGGTGGTAAGGCACTGGAACGGGTTGCCCAGGGAGGTTGTGGATGCTTCCTCCCTGGAGGTGTTTAAGGTCAGGCTGGATGAGGCCTTGGGCGAGCTGCTCTAGTGGGAGGTGTCCCTGCCTGTGGCAGGGGGTTGGAGCTGGATGATCCTTGAGGTCCCTTCCAACCTAAACCATTCTATGATTCTATGATTTAAAACCATTACTGCACATCCACCTTTATTCCAGCCCGCTTCCAGTAACATCTCTGCTCCTTCACAACGAGCTGCTGAAAGGGCAAGCAGCCAGTTCAAACTCCATCCAGCACATGGCTACATTTGCCCTTTGTATTAATTAATTTGCAGCCATATCCAACACTTCCAAGCTGGTCACATCTCCCTAGGGCTTTGTGTACAACCAGCTTGAACTGCTCCTTTGGGGAGGACTCCTGGAATTGGTAATAGGGTTTGTAATTTCCACCTTCTGTTTTTCAGTGCGGAGTAATCAAATCCAGTCAGCACTGCTCTATCTGTCTGGCAACTATCTGTGGGCCTCCATGAAATGAGTTGGAAGTTTGATTTCCGTTCTCAGCAGGCATGGTGGCGTGATACAGATGGAACTGCTGTAACTGGCAAATTGGAGGCAATTTCAGCAGATTCCTGGGCTTAAATAAGCATGGGAACAGAACTTTTCACCTCCGGAGCGGTCTCCTCTTTAACAAGCTGGAGAAATGACAGGACAAGCTCGCAGAGTTTGGATTTCTGCTGTTGCAAGATGCACTTTAAAGCGGGTTTTATCTTTTGAGCCTGTCAAACTGGCACCCCCGTGAAAGGGCTAAGAGAAATAAACCACAGCAGTTCTCGTCCTGGCGTCCAGTATACCCCCAAATCCCTCTCCCTCTGTGGCTTGAATGGGAGAGGAAAAGGCGCGAAAAACCTGTTCAAACCTGTTCCTCCCCAGCCCTGCAGGCGCCAAGGTGGGGAGCAAAGCCCCTCCCGGCACCAGGGGTGCCCGCGCAGCTGCCCGCGCTGCGATCGGGCTGCTGATTGCCTGTGCTCTTCCCGCCCAGGCTCCGTGTCCAGCAAAGGGATGAACGCTGCGGTGCTTCCCGCCTTAGAGTGCTCCCCCGCCTCGATAGTTCCGGCAGAAAGAGTCCCCTGGCGCTGCCGACAAGCTCCCGAGGGACAGGGCCGTCCCCGGCTTCGGACTGCTCCCACCATAAGCACCTCCTTTATGCAGCTTGATAGGGCCTTAACGACCCCCGGATGTCTTTTGAAAGAGAGCGAGGGGACAAGCATTTGCAGGGCCCTTTCCCTCAGCCAGCCTGGCTCACCTGTGAGTGAACTTTTGTCTCAGCCTGATTAATAGTGGGGAATGCTCTGTTTGGAGCTTAGCCTTTTCCAACTCCTGACTTCTAAAACAGTCAAATTTCTCTATGGTATCCTCGTAAGATCTTCTTAATCAAACCGAATCTGCTAATTAAAAGTAAATTAATTTCTGTATATAGTTTTGGGGGCAGGTTTTCAGGAAAATAAAGTAATTCTATTTTTTATATCTATCCATCCATCTATCCATCCATCCATCTATCCATCCATCCATCTATCCATCCATCCATCTATCCATCCATCCATCTATCCATCCATCCATCTATATTTCTGACTCGGCTGCATTAATTCCCTGCCTCCACAACAATCCTGAACTCAAATCCTGAGGCAAAAATAAGCTTTACTACTTTCCAAAACTCCCTGCTACCTCTGCTGCATTTTAATTGGCACAGGTATTTGATTTCATTTTGACATCTCCCCATCCCCAATGTCAGAAACGTGCAGCAGTGCTCATTTGGGCCAGGCTATTTAGCTCCTGGCACATTACTATCAGCTACTGACAGATCCCTTGTAGCACTTTAGGCAAGGGGATTGGTCTCTTCTCCCAGACAACCAGCAATAGAACAAGGGGACACAGTCTCAAGTTGTGCCAGGGGAAGTATAGGCTGGATGTTAGGAGGAAGTTCTTCGCAGAGAGAGTGATTTGCCATTGGAATGGGCTGCCCAGGGAGGTGGTGGAGTCACTGTCCCTGAAGGTGTTCAAGGAAAGACTGGATGAGGCACTTAGTGCCATGGTCTGGTTGACTGGATAGGGCTGGGTGATAGGTTGGACTGGATGAGCTTGGAGGTCTCTTCCAACCTGGTTGATTCTATTCTATTCTATTCTATCCTATCCTGTCCTATTCTAAAGTCCATGGCTTGTGTGACAGGAGGCATTTCAGTGCTGAAATACAAGTCACCAGCTCAGAAGCTGGACTAGGAAGGTAGGACTAGGCTAAGATTAAAACCTTTTTATTTTATACAAAACAATAATAAATCTAAGCAGACAATGAACTAAATCTGTCTTTTCGTTTTCCACCTCTTCTTTTCTCTGTAGAGTCTGTCCACAGTTCAATACCAAACCACTCCACATCCATCCAGGAAAAAAGTTTAGGAGGTTTCCATCTTGTAGCCATGTTTTTCTAATTCAGCTCTATACAGGAAAAAAGAGAGGAATATTAAAACACACAAATAACACTTTTTCAGCATTTAAAGCAAGTCATTCTGTAGTTGTGATTGGCACTTTAAAGTATCAGCCTCAAATGATGAAAGATGAAAAAAAAAAAAAAAAGAATGCTTTGGTCACCTGAATGGGACTTGAGGAGGTTCTAAAGGACATTTCTCAGTCATTGGTCATTCTTCAGCTGCTGAATGCACTGTCAGGAAACAGCCTCTGTGTTTAGGGGCTGAAAAACATAGGTTGAGTTCTGGCAACTCCATGGTGGGAATGGCCAAAAAGATGCTGCTCCCCACAATAAAAGGGAAGGAGTCACAAATAGTCCATGGGGAATCTTCCCACAGTGAGCTTTTCCTCATCCTTCCTGACCAGGAAATCCCTTTTTGACCAGGGAAGTTGGTAGAGGTCCCATCCCTAGAGGTACGCACAGTCAGACTTGATGGGGTTCTGAGCAACCTGATCTAATTGAGGATGTCCCTGCTGATTGCAGGGGGGCTGGAGTAGATTAGCTCTAGAGATTCCTTCCAATCCAAACCATTCTAAGCTTCTATGCTGCAGCAGCAACAGTTCTATATTGTCAGACATTTGTATTTTCAAAAACCAAATCTACTGCACAATGACTTTAGAAACAATCTATGATTCTATGATAACTAGTCACTGCTTTTTGGGCTCATATCAATAGCTTCAACCTCACTTACTTTAGGATCTCTTCAGCTTAATGTCTCCCATGACTAAAAGTGACTTCTAAATGGAAAAAAAAACATGGTTTTGCTCATAATTATTGTTCTCTGACCCATTGTGGCTGGAGTACAACTTTGTGGGGCAAAGCAGCACCTGCAAGCCTGCAACAACTTCAGTCACTAGAGAGAAAAAAGCCACAATAGATTGCTTTACATTTAGGACTTAAAGCAGGTGAGCTCCCCAAGGGATTTAAATGCATTTGCTTCCAAAATCATTGGAATGTTTTCACTTGGCTGTTTTAAAAACACCAAACAGCACTACTATTAGATGCAATACACCTTCCAGTGAACAATTCTGAAGGAAAAGGATTGCTTTGCTCCCCTTAGTTGCTGTCAGGACAGCAAGTCAGCAGTCACAAGCGTTAACCACTTGCCCTGTCCTCACTTTGCTGCTTCTCACCTGCATTCTGTTTTTATCTCCTTAGCACATATGGCCTAGATAAAGTAGTCCAAGTCGGAGTGTCCAGAGAAGAGCAACGAAGCTGGTAAAGGGTCTGGAGAACAGGGCTGCTGAGGAGCAGCTGAGGAACTGCGAGTGTTTAGTCTGGAGAAGAGGAAGCAGAAGGAGACCTTACTGCTCTCTACAACTCCCTGAAAGGAGGCTGGAGTGAGGTGGGTGTTGGTCTCTTCTCCTCAGTATCAGATGGAGAGGAAACAGCCTGAAATTGTCCCAGGGGAGGTTTAGTTTGGATACTAGGAAAAATTTCTTTCCTGAAAGAGAAACAGGCTGCCCAGGGAGGCATGCTGTGGGCATGGCACTTTGGGACATGGTTTAATGGCCAGGGTGGTCTTAGGTTGACAGCTGGACTAAATCTCAAAGGTCTTTTCAAATCTATTCTATGATTCTACAAGAACAGTTCGGGTTGGAAGTGACCTTAAATATCCTCCAGTTCCAGGTTAGTTTACCTGCTTAGCTGTGTAATTTTAGAAGTGCAGGACTGCAGCATTTCCTTTCTAATGCTGAAATCAAACTGTGCTGCAACCAAGTAACATGACAAGCTGTCATTTCAACACCAGTGTGCAGCCACCAGCAGCACAGACCACAGTCAAGGCACGGTTACTGAAGGGTTGTCAGGATCAGCTGTGTTTAGCAAGATTGTTTCACTCCATAGAATCACAAAGTAACTTTGCTTGGAAAAGACCCTTAAGATCAAGCCCAACCATCAACCCCACACAACAACTTGTTTCCCAGTATTAGTTGAACTGCTTTTCAGTCTTAGAGAGAAAAACAACTATGCCAACAGATCATTTCTGGGTCTGCTACATCAAGGATTATTTCCAGCCAAGTACAAGAAGAGACCTCATCCCAGGAACTGTTCAACCAGGTGGTGTTACAGCTAGTTTGTTCTTCATGCAACATATACTGAGAGATTAATTACAAAGTGTGAATTAGCAGTGATGCTTGAAACAACCTCAGTTATAATAATGCAGCAATGAAGGATTAACTGAAACTACAAGTGACAAGCAAAGAGGATTAAACAACTGGATTAGAGGTACCAAATCGCTGTCGCTTTTTTCAAGGCATGTGAGGAACAATTACTTTGATATTGTTGCTCCTAAGTAGCAATGTTCACCACAGACAAGGAGGGAACCTTAGTATAGATAACTAATCTCTAAAATTCAATCTATTTGGAGAAAGAACAGCAAAGCAAGGAAAAAAGGGGGCGGAAAACCAAGGAAAAACACACTGTGCACCATGTAGAAGAGAATGAATCTTGGAATCTTTGCCATTGATCAAGGAATGGTTTGGAATAGACCTTACAGTCCATCTAATTCCAATTCCCCATACCATGGGCAGGGACACCTCCTCCTAGCCCAGCTTGCTCAAAGTCCCAGCCAACCTGACTTTGTACACTGCCAGACTTGGAGCCTCTACGGCTTCTCTTGGCAACTTGCTCCAGTGCCCAGCACCCTCACGGGGAAGAATTTCCTCCTAATGTCAAACCTTTGCAGCGCATCTCAGTTTTAACACGTATGCAGAAATGCCCTTAGAAAAGGATTTATTCATGACAAATTGGAAAAGTGTCAGCTGCATCACCATTTGTAAAGATCTTGGTACTGCTCAAGCTGTGTAACACAAAGCCTGAACACATCAGTGACATCAGGCACATTTCAGGGCTTGCAGTGCAATTACTAAAAGATGAGATGCTGATCACTGCTTTGCTGTGCTGCAATCCCTTTAGAGGGAAAAGTAGAAAGCAGAACTTTCATTTATTTCAGAACTCTGTTGTTTTTTTTTCAAGCAGATATAGAGAGAGTGATTGGCATCAGAATGGGCTGCCCAGGGAGATGGTGGAGTCACTGTCCCTGGAGGTGTTCAAGAAAAGCCTGGATGGGGCACTTAGTGCCATGGTCTGGTTGTTTGGACAGGGCTGGGTGCTAGGTTGGACTGGATGAGCTTGGAGGTCTCATCCAACCTGGTTGATTCTATGATTACCTAAACAATACCATTTCAAACATTTTATCCAGCTTCTGGAACAGAAGTTAAAATTAAAACTACCTTAACTGATTGGAGAAATCATCTTCTACATTGTCATCATCCCAATTGTCTTCCCAGACATGTGCATCTTCATCTTCATCTAAGCCAGTCCAATCTAAAATCAAAGAAGAGATCTAAATATTGTATCTTGCACTGCTTTGGTATCATGTCTCAGTGACACATTAGCTCAGACTCTGTGCAAGGTACACTTGTGGTAAGAACAAATGTCTCTCTTTAAAAAGTCTGGATCATATTTAAGTGTTTGAGACCAAAAGTACAGAAGTATCTTTGAAAAACACCACCCCCCTAAAAACAAACAAACAAACAAACAAAATTCTCCCCCCAAAAATCTAAACCACTCACAGTTTAATGAATTATTGAGAATGTAACTTGATTACAACCATTCCACACTTCTTCAACATCATAACTTGCAGGATTACACCCTGATAAGAGACATTTTAAATGGCCAAGCTGTAGCACCGTGTTAAAGGAAGCAATATTTAATATCTGACTCGTAAAAGCTCAACAATTTCTGGGTTTTATTTAAAACACATTTCTCTAATTAAAAAAAAAAAATATATATCTCTAAAGCAAATACATGTGTTTGCCAAACACACACAGAGACCCTCAGTTCACTCAGATCAGATGCAGACAGGCTAGGATCAATGCCACAACAGCATCTGTGATGCAGAAGAAAAGCAAATTGAGAGAGGCACCTGCAAACACCAATTGTGACCCATCACCAGCTACTTCTGGCTCTCAAAGCAGCAGAAGCTGTTTCCTTACAGAGGCAAAACATTACTAGCCCATTTGCTAATCTAATTTCTCTTTTTCCTATAATAATCTGGCACATTTCCCTTGACAAATTACTGATCATCCTCTTAATGCTTAATTATATATATAAAAAACCCACTGAAGATAAAACTAACTGGTTTATAAAAATAACAAACAGGAAAAAGGATCAGAAAGGTTCAAAACCACTATGTAAATGTAGGACACTTCACTGGGGAACAATTCATAGAATCAATCAGGTTGGAAGAGACCTCCAAGCTCAGCCAGTCCAACCTAGCACCCAGCTCTGTCCAATCAACCAGACCATGGCACTAAGTGCCCCAGCCAGGCTTTGCTTTAACACCTCCAGGGATGGTGACTCCACCACCTCCCTGGGTAGCCCATTCCAATGCCAATCACTCTCTCTGCCAACAACTTCCTCCTAACATCCAGCCTAGACCTCCCCTGCCACAACTTGAGACTGTGTCCCCTTCTTCTGTTGCTGCTTGCCTGGCAGAAGAGACCAACCCCACCTGGTTACAGCCTCCCTTCAGGTAGTTGTACACAGCAATGAGGTCTGCCCTGAGCCTCCTCTTCTGCAGGCTGCACACCCCCAGCTCCGTCAGCTTCTCCTCACAGGGCTGTGCTCCAGGCCCCACACCAGCTTCATCGCCCTTCTCTGGACATGTTCCAGTATCTCAACATCTCTCTTGAACTGAGGAGCCCAGAACTGGACACAGTACCCAAGTTGCTTAGGAAGATCTACAAATTAGATACAAGATACAGGAACTAGCATCCAGCACAACAAACAGCAGCTTCCATCAGAAAAGGTCACCTGGGGAGAATGCAAAAATTGGCTCCAAATCACACTGAGCAAAAAGAATAGTCAAACAGGCTTCATGTCATCTCCCACTCTGAGGGAAAGCCTCAATTATATTCTCATCACTTGAGCTACAAGATTCTATAGTCTCTGTATGTTGACAGTGCAGCCTAGAATTGCACACTGAAGTCATTATTCCCAGCTACATTATATGCCTGTGACAAAAATCAAGAGTAAAATAATATAGCATTATCTGAGATTGAAAGTATTAACAACAGCTGAGAGCCTGCTACCATTCAACATTACTCATGCACACCCAAATTACAACATTTTGATAAACCTGTCATGGATGGACTCATTTTCAAAAGTATGTGAATACCCTAATCATTAATTTCCATATTTTGCACTTGGGAAAGGGAAAACAAAACCCAGGGTTTGGTTTTTTTTTTTTAGAGCAGAGGACACCAAAAACTACAACACTAAAATCCTCTAATTTTATACATTTCCCTTTAGTTCCTGAACGGTTCTCAATGACTACTTCACACACACTGGCATCTATTATGCTATATATCAAAGAAAGTGTCCTACAAAAATTAGGACACATCTGCTTTTAATACATTAACTTGAGTTAACAAAGCAGCTGAAGAAAAATATCCAAGGATGCAGAAAAGAAATCTCTCCCCAAAAGAAAGAGGTTTTTATCCACTAATGTCAGTTTGCATTCTCTTATTTCCTTTGGGCAACAGACAGCAAAGTTTTGCTGCTACACAGAAAGTGGTGCTTTAATTTGAAAGAACAACAAATTTGGCATGGCTTTGAGCACAGTTTTTATGATCCTTTCCTAGGCTCCCAAGAGAACACTTAGAGGTGGTCTGGCTATCCTTTTCCACTTCTCAAAACTATAATCTCACCTGAAACTTTCAATAGGGCTTTTTAGAAGGTCTTTTTATTTTGCAAGACAGATCAGCAAGAAGCCTGACTGAGATCACTCCTTACTAAATCTCAGTTCCACCTCAAAAGGCTGCATAGCATTTGGTTCTAGCAGGACTGCTGAAATCAAGTAGAATTCATTTCACCTTCTGTAACAGCAGGTCAGTGCTCTGCCCAAGCCAAGCATGCTTTTAAAGGCTTCCTTCATCCCTACTGCAAATGCTTATCTTACATTAAGTAAGAGAAACATTTTCTGTCTGTTAGGGAAACATATGAAAAAGATGAAGTAGTCTTCTCAGATTAGTTTAACTCTAATCTCAACTATGCTAAGAACTTTTTCTCCAAGTGTCAAAATACTTTTACTGGTACAATTTTTTTTTTTACTGGTACTGAGGGATTCGGAGCACCTGAGGTTTGTAAGGCCAAAGCGAAACCCACATATAATATTACCAAAAAAAAAACCCCAACCCAACCCAAATCCTGACATCTCCTCCATCATGTTTTACAATTTCATGGAATCACAGAGTCAGTCAGGGTTGGAAGGCACTACAAGGATCATCTAGTTCTAACCCCCCTGCCACGGGCAGGGACACCATACCCTAGATCAGGGTTATCCGCGTCTTGAAACAGCTCTCAGAATTATGGACATAAACAGTCATGCCCTAAGATGAATCTTTTCAAGGTTATACCTCTAAAAGGGCATCAAATTGTTTTATTTTAAGTCCAGATTTAATTTTCTCGTTCAATGCGTTTGTACCTACAGAAAGGAAACCAATATTTAAGTATTTGTGCTCTAAAAGGCAGAGAGATTCAGAACAACTGGAGCATGTTATCTGCTTTTCATACTTCCTTCACCCTACACTCGCTTTCCAGCCTTTCAACCTTCCTCTGCCTAGCGATTCTCGTCTATCTCCTGAGCCAAGATGCAGCAAGTTTCTCCGGCACTTGTTCCCAGCAATCCCGCACAATGACACAGCATTTCGCATTCGATGTGCCCCGCACCGTGATACCAGCACGGCCGCACACTGGCAGCACCTTCGTGCTTGATCCCGACTCTAACGAGCCTGCAGCCCGCACCTCTGACCGAGGCAGGGCGAGGAGACGAAGCTCCCTGAGCCCCGCAGAGCTGCTTCTTGCGTAGCTGAAGCGGAACATGAGGAACCGCCTCACACCGCGCCGCAGACCCCGAGGACTGCTCTGCGGACAGGGATCCGCTGACAAACCGCGCCCTGGCCCAGCCGCTCCCCCGCTCCTTCCCCGCCGCGGCCCACCGACCCGGGCCAGGCTGCGGCCTACAAGCGGAACCACCGACGCCGCCACCCCCACCGCCTTTCTTCCCCTTTCTATCCCCCGTCCCGCCCGGTACCTTCTGCCGGGAACTCCTCAAACTCATCATCCTCCTCCAGGAGTCCCAGGTCCACCGGCTGCTTTTTCTCCGACATGCTCGGCCTGCTGCCCCAGCACCGCGTCCCGCCGCCCGCGCAGGCTGATGGGATACCGCCGGCGGCCAGCACCGCGCCTGCGCCGCACCGGTAGCCGGCTCCCGGCCGCCCGCCCTGCTCCGCCCCGCAGCGCCGCCCGCCTTGGTCCCGCCACCGTGACGGGGTCGCCTCGCAGTGCTCTCCGCCCCTCCCTGCTCTCTGCTCCTTGCCTCCCCTCGGCGTCCTGCCGGCCCGGCCCGGCGTGGCCTGGCCTGCCCCGAGCTGCCTCCCCGCCTCTCGCTGCGGTCCCCTCAGGGCGGCCTCGCTGGCGCCGGCCGCCCGCCGGCTTTGGCTGCCCGCCGGCCTCCGCCTTATCCCAGAGCCTGACCGCGCCGGCTGCCGGCTTCGACGCTGCTGGGCAGCTCCGGCTGCTGCCCGACTTGACCCACGGAACGCAGTGAGGGAGCAGGTGCCGTGGGGCTGGGAAGCGAAGAGGCTATCAGTCGGTCCGTACCCGCACCTTGTTCCGCTGCGGCTCCCAAAGCCGGGGCGGGGGTGGGAGGGTGGTGTCACCGGGCCGGTATGGGGACAGCGAGATTGACCGTCCCGGAATGAGGCCGGGCTGCCTATGTGGAATGGCAAATAGTGTGGATAAGTCTGTGCACTGTACCAGTAGATCAACTCGCAGTCAGGCGCTGCCGCTGCTGGAGACATCTGTTCTCTCTTTTTCATTATGGATTTAGATTGAGGCAAAACCTATCAAATATCAGCTTGTTTGGCTTTCTGATCTATACGATTTAGGTGGTGTGGGCATTTTTTTCCCCTTGAGGCATTCGAACGTGCTAGATCTGATTGACTTTTTAACTTTTCAAGTCCCTCACATCATACAAACAAGGAAGCAGCTTGGCAAGGGAGGTTATGATTATTCAATAAAGAGTTAGGATGTTACCAGGGGAAAAATATATATATATGCCTCGGGTTTTAAATATTCCAAGCTATATTCATTTCACTTAATTCTAGCTTCTGTTGAAGCTGGAAACAAAAGCAAAGTTCAGTGCTTACCATCCCGGACAAGTTAGTGCGTGTGGCTGCTCCCCTGGCTGCTCTCTAGGCAGCAATCACCTTCTAACAGCGCTGCCAGTTTGTTGCGGAGGTTGGGGTGGGTTTTGTGTTTTATCCCTTTGTGAGAAGCCGATTCCAGAGACAATGACTTGCACAACTGGGGTTACAGCGTGTCCTAGATTTAAAGTCAGGGAAACTGAACAGAAGTTCAGCGGGGATTCATTTATTGTCCAGCAGAATCATAGAATCAAGCAGGTTGGAAGAGACTTCCAAGATCATCCAGTCCAACCTAGCACCCAGCCTTAGACAATCAACCAGACCATGGCACTAAGTGCCTCATCCAGGCTTTGCTTCAACACCTCCAGGGACTGCTACCCCACCACCTCCCCGGGCAGCCCATTCCAATGCCAATCACTCTCTCTGACAGCAACTTCCTCCTAACATCCAGCCTATACTTCTCCTGGCACAGCTTGAGACTGTGTCCCCTTGTTCTGTCACTGGCTGCCTGGCAGAAGAGCCCAACCCCACCTGGCTACAGCCTCCCTTCAGGTAGCTGTAGACAGCAATGTGGTCTGCCCTGAGCCTCCTCTTCTGCAGGCTGCACACCTCCAGCTCCCTTAGCCTCTCCTCACAGGGCTGTGCTCCAGGCCCCTCCCCAGCCTTGCTGCCCTTCTCTGGACACATTCCAGTACCTCAACATCATCTTGAATTGAGAGCCCCAGAACTGGACACAGTACTCAAGGTGTGGCATGGTTAGGGCAAGGTGGGAAATGAGCCCTTCAGCCAGGTCAAAGGTCTGATGGAGTGGTCCCATTTTGCTCTCCCATGACATAGATGATTGTGATTCTGTCATGGTTTAGTTAGTTAGAAGGGTTAGGTGATAGGTGGGACTCAATGATCCTGGAAGTCTTTCCCACCCTGGTTAATTCTGTGAAAAGTATGAAAACACAGGTTTAATAAATCAGTATGTGGAATCTAACTGGGACTTGGCTGGAGTTTTCAGCAAGCCATGCATTTTGACATAGCAGATATCCTGCTCTATTCAGGGCATACAGGACTAATAAAGTGGGTTGGGGTCTGTCATATCAAAAGCATGTGGCTAGTAGGTCGAGAAAGGTTCTCCTGCCCTTCTACTCTGCCCTGCTGAGGCCACATTTAGAGTACTGTGTCCAGTTCTAGGTCCCCCAGTTCAAGAGGGACATAGAACTGCTTGAGAGAGGCCAGCACAGAACCACAATGATGGTGAAGGGAATGGAACATCTCTCTTATGAGGAGAGCCTGAGGGAGCTGGGCCTGTGCTGCTTGGAGAACAGGAGACTGAGAGGTGACCTCACCAATGTTTATAAAGATGTGCAGGTGAGTGCCAGGAGGCTGGAGCCAGGCTCTGCTGGGTGATGCCTAATGACAGGACAAGGGGTAATGGGTGGAAGCTGAGCCATAAGAAGTTTCATTTAAACATGAAGAGGATTTTTTTCCCTCAGTGTGACAGAACCCTGGAACAGGCTGCCCAGGGGATTGTGGAGTCTCCCTCTCTGGAGATATTCAAGCTCTGCCTGGATTTTTTCCTGTGTGATTTGGTATAGGAGATCCTGCTGTGACAGGAGGGTTGGACTGGATGAGCTTTTGAGGTCCCTTCCAGCCCCTGACATTCTGTGATTCTATGATCAAACCCTCTGCTTTTTACCTTAGCCAGAACTAAACTATGGAGTTTGCCAGCACTCTGGGGAATACCGAGATGCCCAACTGCACCTATAGCTAGCTAAAAAACCATGTAACTTTGAAGCTCCTGTGGACAAGTAGCTTCAAGTAGCCCTGGAGCGGGGAGAACTTGTTTTGAAGACTTTACCTGCACATCTGCTGGGCAGAAAGATACAGCAATCTTTTCCACCTCCCTTGTCTCCTCCTTTGCCAAGCTGCTAGTTGGGAAGCTTGGGAGTGCCAGCAGAGAAAAGAATCTGTGCTTCCCTAGGGGATATGGCCAGCCACTGCATAGGGAAATGAGGAAGATCAAAGAGTTGTGAAGCAGTAGACACTGCTTATGTAGGGATTGACCACAACCACTCTTGGACCTTGGTCCTCCTTTGCGTTTCCCATCTGTGGAGCTGAGTATTCCTGTGTCGCTGATTTTGGTGCCAGTTTTGTGACTGTGGTTTCTTAGCAGAGACACAGTCATCTTTTCTTAAGGTTTCTTAGCAGAGACAGAGCCACATTTTCTTAAGGTTTCTTAGCAGAGACACAACCACATTCTCCAAAGGTTTCTTAGCAGAGACACAACCACATTCTCCAAAGCTTTCTTAGCAGAGACACAACCACATTCTCCTAAGCTTTCTTAGCAGAGACACAACCACATTCTCCTAAGGTTTCTTACTGGCATCTTTAGGTAGATTCCTACTCAGTCTGGGATATATGTGTATCTCAGACATCACATAGGTATATGTAGATCTCATCTCTTATTGCCCCCAAGAAGCATGGTAAGAAGCTTATGTTTCTCAGTGGACATCATTGAATTCCACAAGGCATCCCAGCACCTACACATTTGGTGACTCAGTTTATGATCCTCAAGGCTTGTGGTGGACCTAGCCCTGTTGGCTAGTTTTAGTTCTTTAGGAGGAAAAAAAAAAGGCATAAGGATTCAGCTGTCCAGGACAGGTTTTCCAGTGTGAAAAGGTATTTGAAAGGTTGCAGCAGTGTCCAAGCCCCAAGTATGATTCGAGTTTGAGAGTTTCTAGATGGGCCATCAAGAATTTGTTGAAATGATGAAATACAAGTTACCACTCAGTATTTACCCATGGCAATCAGGGAGGGAAAAGGCCACTGATGCCTCATCAGAACATAGTGACACTGATTTTTGTTTTATCCTTCCCTTGTGGCAATCTTTGCAGTCACCAAGCCTTTACAAACAGAGGACACACAGAGCAAAGGACAGATTTGATCAAAATTAGAGAAGACAATTCCTACGTTCCCAGAAGTGCATAAAGAATCTGCATTCCCAGAGCTTCAGCCCCTGTGTAGTCTATCAGCTACCTGCTGACTAAATTGGTGTTCCAAACCCAACAGCCTGACACTACAGGCTGCTTCTGCCTGGAATTCAAAGGGGGAAAAAACATTCTACAGATTTCAGTGGTTTGGGACCACCTCTATTAAAACCTTTCCTTAAATATCCCTTTAACTAGTAGCATGCTTCAAATGCAAGACAATCCTGAGTAACTCCTCAGTCCCTCGATTATCCTTCCCAGAGGTGCCCAGCAGCTATTTGCTCCATATGATTTGTTTTACTTTCTCCTTTTCTTTTTTTTGGTTGTTATTCAGCATGTTTTATGCATTAGTATCAGAAGAACCTGTCTTTCTCTTGGCAAATGTTACTGCAAGTTGTCTAGGAGGAGGGAGGTTGGATTATGTAGATTTATTTGTTGAGAGTGGAATTTGCATAAATGAAAAATGGAAGTAGAGCATTTTTTTTTTCTGAATTAGAGACTGGGTTGGTGGTTTGTTGGTTGGGTTTTTTTTTCTTCCCCTTCAATGTGAAACAAAACTCTGTTTAGTACACTAGTTCTGATTTCCAGGTATTGGGTTTTTTAGTCATTTCTATGCCTCGACTCATCTTAGACACTTTAATGTCTGAAAGGAAGATCAGAGAGTCACAGAATCAGTCAGGGTTGGAAGGGACCACAAGGATCAGCCAGTTCCAACTCCCCTGCCATGCCCAGGGACACCCTACCCTAGAGCAGGCTGCCCACAGCCTCAGCCAGCCTGGCCTTAAACACCTTCAGGGAGGGGCCCTCAACCACCTCCCTGGGCAACCCATTCCAGCCTCTCACCACTCTCATGCTCAACAACTTCCTCCTCACATCCAGGATGAATCTCCCCACCCCAGCTTTGCTCCACTCCCCCCAGTCCTGGCACTCCCTCATAGCCTGAAGAGTCCCTCCCCAGCTTTTTTGTAGGCCCCAATCAGATCCTGGAGGGCCACAAGAAGGTCACCTGGGAGCCTCCTCCAGACTGCACAGCCCCAACTCTTTCAGTCTGTGCTCACAGCAGAGCTGCTGCAGCCCTCTGAGCATCCTCCTGGCCCTACTCTGGACACTCTCCAGCATCTCCACATCCCTCTTGTAATGGGGGCTCCAGAACTGGATGCAGTACTCCAGGTGGGGTCTCAGCAGAGCAAAGAGGGAGAATCATCTCCCTGGCCCTGCTGGCCACACTTCTCCTGCTGCAGCCCAGGCTCTGCTTGGCTCTCTGGGCTGCATTAAAAAAAAAAAAAAAAAAAAAGAAAAAAGAAAAAAGAAAAAAGAAAAGATTAAATGGAACAGATTGGAAATTAATTTGTTTATGAGCAATTAAAGGTGTCCTATAGAAAAAGAAATCCCATAGCCATGATACGGATGTTAGACCCACAGCATGGCAGAACAGTAAGGGTTGGATGTGATCTCTGAAGATTATCCACTCCAATCCCTCTGCCAGAACAGAGTCAGCCTCACAGCTTGGAATGCCTCCAGAGAAGACTTCACAACCTCTCTGCTCCAGTGTGCTGTCACCTTCAAAGTGAAGCAATTTTCCTTTATGTTTATGTGCAACCTTCTGTGTTCCAGTTTGTATTCTCTGCCCCTGTCCTGTCACTGGACACCACAAAGAGGAATCTGGCTCCATCCACTTGACACTCCAGTGGACATCCAGTCTAACCTAGCACCCAGCCCTAGCCAATCAACTAGACCATGGCACTAAGTGCCCCAGCCAGGCTTTGCTTGAACACCTCCCACGTCCAGGCTTTTTTGAACACCTCCAGGGATGGTGACTCCACCACCTCCCTGGGCAGCCCATTCCAATGCCAATCACTCTCTCTGCCAACAACTTCCTCCTAACATCCAGCCTAGACCTCCCTTGACATAACTTGAGACTGTGTCCCCTTGTTCTCTTGCTGCTTGCCTGGCAGAAGAGCCCAGCCCCACCTGGCTACAGCCTCCCCTCAGGTAGCTGTAGACAGCAGTGAGATCCCTCCTCAGTCTCTTCTTCTCCAGGCTAGAGGCCTGCATAATTCCAGGCTACCAAGCAGTCCCTGTTCAGAGAAACCCTCTGTTCCAAGGAAAATTTATATTGTGTGGTTTTGATCCAGCTGACCTCATCCACATAATGTGAAATCCATGTGTGCATGCATCATATCTAATGGAATCATAGGATCAACCAGGTTGGAAGAGACCTCCAAGCTCATCTAGTCCAACCTATCACCCAGCCCTATCCAATAATGGACCATGAGCATGGACACTTCTGACTCAGTGTCCACAGACCAGCAGTGCCCCCATGGTTTATCTGGATGGGAGAGTTGGAAGAGTGACTGCCCTGTGGTTAGATATCCAGGAAAGCACTTAACTCCTGAAATTAAATACAGGAATGCTAAATGTTACTATTCAGACTGCAAGAATTAACTATGCAATGCAGAACATCTCTCCTGGCAGTCCAAGCACTGATTAATGCATCCTGGGAATCCCTTTGGAGCTGGCATTCTGTCTCTCAGCATAGTGCTGCGTTTCATGCTGTAGCTTATTTAGATTGAAATGCAGGGTGTGTGTGTGTGTAGGGAAAAAACATATTTTACATTCAATGCATCTAAGTCTTAGGAATGAATTTCCTCACTTCTTTCCAAGCTCTGGACCTGTGGCATTATTCCTGAGGTCAGTGCCTTCGCTTTGCCACTGTTTATTTATTCGTGTCTGCAGAGGTCCTCTTTTTCTCTCCAGCTGCTCCATCATTCACCAGCGCCTCCTGGTAGCCCACCCTGCTCCCACAGCCCATCCCTTCTTCACAGTTGACCCTCGCTAAGGTCAGGATGCGATTAGGAGGCTGGAGATCATAAGGAATATTAATCACAAGCTACACTTGGATGTTGCCTTACAGACTTCCTTATGTGAAATGTGCTGTGGCGAGCTATCGGGTTACCAGTGGCTGAAAAAGAAACAGTTCTCTCTTTACCCTTGACAGTCAACAGCAAGTTTGATTTATTTTCTCATTTTCAGTTAGTCTAAAGGCAGCTGGACAGCATTGCCACAAAGCTCTAGCTGTGTGTCATTGTAATAGGCGCAATATGTTTGTTCACTTCTGCTCCCTTCCTCTCTCTAATTGTTCTATTGTCTTTCTGCTTTCTCTCCACATTCGGGCTGACAAAATGTCTCCTTGGGTTTAGCCCTCTAGCCAAAACTTAACGGGCTTCTAATCAAGAGCTAACACCACCAGCAGGCTATTTCCTGTCTTTGTTTACCATTCCTGGTATCATCTTTCTTCTCCTCACAGTGCATCATAGCAAATTTTCACCCTTCTTTTCCTCTGAATCTTCCTTCATACAGGGAGCAGGATGCTTCCTATATATTGTTCCTCTTTCCTTTTCTGTCCATTCAATCTCTGGCCCCTCAGCTCTGCATCCTGCAAGAGCAGCAGATGCATCCAGAACCAGCTTTTGAAAAGCCATAGTAATCCTGGGATAACCATATATTCCATGTAGGAATATACATAGCCACATCAGATCAGCAGAACTCATTGAACCATAGAATTGTTTTGGTTGGGAAAGACCTCTGTGATCATTGGATCCACCTAGCAGCATCCTGGCCATTAAACTATGTCCTGAAGTGCCACATCCACAGAATCACACAGCATCAAAGGTTGGAAGGGACCCCCAGAGATCATTAAGTTCAACCCCACTGCCAAGCAGGATCACCCAGGGTAGTCCTCAAAGGAATGCATCCAGGTGGGTTTTGAAAGCCTCTGGAGAAGCAGGCTCCACAGCCTCTCTGGGCAGCCTGTTCCAGGCCTCCAGCACCCTCACTGTAAAGAGTTTCTCCTTCTATGTCCAGATCTCATTGGATGGTTGCACAGCCTGATGGGGTGTGAGCATCCCCCCCCAAGTTTTGTATCATCAGAAGAAAGGGAAGAAGGAAGAAATGCAGATGAAGAAGAGAAAATGCAGAAGAAGAAGGGGGAAATGCAGATGAAGAAGAAAGAGAAAATGCAGAAGAAGAAGGGGAAATGCAGAGAATAAGAAAAAGAAAATGCAGAAGAAGGGGGAAATGCAGATGAAGAAGAAAGAGAAAATGCAGAAGAAGGGGAAATGCAGAGAAGAAGAAAAAGAAAATGCAGAAGAAGAAGGGGGAAATGCAGATGAAGAAAGAGAAAATGCAGAAGAAGAAGGGGAAATACAGAAGAAGAANGCAGAAGAAGGGGAAATGCAGAGAAGAAGAAAAAGAAAATGCAGAAGAAGAAGGGGGAAATGCAGATGAAGAAGAAAGAGAAAATGCAGAAGAAGGGGGGAGGCAGAGAAGAAGAAAAAGAAAATGCAGAAGAAGAAGGGGGAAATGCATAAGAAGAAGAAGGGGGAAAGGCAGAAGGGAAAAAGGCATAAGAAGCGGAAAAGGCAGAAGTGTAGGAGGGTGATGCAGAGATAGGAGGACAACACAGCACACCAGAAGAGGACATTGAAGAGGTAGAAAAGAAAAAGGGCATCCTCAGCTACAACAACAACCACCAGAATGATAAATCTGCTGCTGCTGCACAAGACAGAGAAGAAAAAAAGCAAGACGAAGAGGAGGAAGAGGAAGGTACCACGTTTCTCAGATTCCTTTACCAGCAGAATGTTGCTGAGCCTCGGCACGGATTGTGTTGATGTTTTGAACACAAGAGGGTAATCACAATGTGATTAATTGCTAGGTGCTGTTCCCCACGGCTTGCATTTCTATGCAAATAGCAAGACCGTCAGGGTACAATTCAGTTGCCTAAACGTTGGCTGAGGTGCCCTAAAGCACAGGGCTGCCTGTTGTAATCTGCCTCCTCCCAGTGACACTTGGAGATAGGGTAAAATACACAGAATCACAGAATTAACCAAGTTGGAAAAGACCTCTAAGCTCATCAAGTCCAAGCCTCGCTGAATGGCAGCACAGCCTTCTGGTGTGGCAGCCACTCCATCCAGTTTGGTGTCATTATCTTAGGTTAGCAAATGAAGCTGAGGCACTATGTCAAATCACAGAATTTCTTTTTAGATTGGAGAAGACCTTCAAGCTCATCAAGGCCAGTCATTAGTTTCACACTGGCAAGTCCTTGACTAAACCAAACCCCTCAGCACAACGTCTAATCACTATGAATCGCTCTGGTTGGAAAGGACCACCAGAATCAAAGCCACAAGGATCTAGTGAGTCAAGTCCTGACTTAATCTGGCCCATTCCCTCCACTCTTCTCTCAGGAAACTCCACTTGCAGTACTGTGTCCTGCTTTGAAAACCCCAATACAAGGACTTGAACCTGTTAGAACAGGTCCAGAGGAGGCCACTAAGTTGATGGAGCACCTGTCTTATGAGGACAGGCTGAAAGCACTGGAGTTGTTCATACTGGAAAAGTAAAGGCTTCAGAGAGACCTTAGAGTAGCCTTCCAGTACTTAAAGGAGACCTCCAAGATAGCTGGAGAAGGACTTTTGACAAAGGCTTGGAGTGACAGGATGAGAGCTAATGGCTTCAAACTGGAAGAAGCTGGAATGAGATTAGACTTTAGGAAGCAGTTCTTGTCCATGAGTGTGGTGAGGCACTGGAACAGGTTGCCCAGAGAAGATGTGAAGGCTCCAAGACTGGAGGTGTTCAAAGGCAGGTTGGATAGGACACTGAGCAAACTGGGGTAGTGGCAGATATCCCTGCCTGTGGCAGGGGGAGTTGAAACTAGATGATCTGTATGGTGCCTTCCAACTCAAACCATTCTACGATGTTGTGATTCGTTCAGCCCTTCCACAAGGGTAGCAGCCCAGGGCAGACTGTGAGCCATTGTATGTCTAAGGGTGCAAACATTTTCTTTCTGTAGATAGTAGTTTATGTAGAGGACACCTTGGAAAATGGACTCTCTCTTCCTGACTTGCTTTCCAAAGCACATAAATCTTCTGCAACTTCAATTCACAGCCTCATAACAAACACAACAGCACCAGCTGGAATGCTGACCTGATGCTTATGAAAACAGCACCAGAATAAAGGGTGAATGGAAGCCAAACTGAGCTACAAACCCAATGGGGTGGCAGAGTGTAAACAGAAAATCCTTTTGTCTACATTGTATACATAGACTGAATTTCCTATGTTTATGTGTGCAGCAGTTATTAAGCTACAACAGGTAAACTATACAATTAAGCAGGTTCATATGGTGGTGCTAATTAGTTTTCTAAGGTACCAAGTAAGTTAAAAGCAGGCAGCAGTGTAGTACAGTGAATTAAAAAAGAGTGCATTGTTAGTAAGGTTGGCTGAGAGAGAGACAAGACCTAAACTGATTGTCATGTGAAGGAGTGCATTAGGCAACAGCTCTCTCAGTTTGCCTGTTTCTGGCTGTATCTTTTGTGATACACAATAGGGGAATCTTTCCTCTGATTTGCTTTTAAGGTTTTTAGCACAATTGAAAGTATTGTAAAGAAAAAAAAAATAATCAAAATCTGCAAATAGCAGGAAAATGTCTTGTGGTGATGTTCTTATTTAGCCTCTGGGCCTCAGTTTGGAAGATCCCCAAGACTCGAGAGATGCCAGCCTGGAGCACTTCTGCATATCGGAACTAGGAGGTCTGAAAGATTGTTTAATAATCTTGGTTTTGTGCTCTTGCAAAGCTGCAAAGTCTTTCCCCCTCTCCTCCTCCCACCATGCAGTAGCACAGATTATGTTCAATTTCATAGAATTATAGAATCAATCAGGTTGGAAGAGACCTCCAAGATCATCCAGCCCAACGTAGCACCCAGGCCCATCAAGTCTACCAGACCATGGCACTAAGTGCCTCAGACAGGCTTTGCTTCAACACCTCCAGGGACTGCCGTCCCTGGAGCCCATTCCTATTCCTGGGCAGCCCATTCCAATGCCAGTCACCCTCTCTGGCAACAACTTCCTCCTAACATCCAGCCTAGACCTCCCCCAGCACAGCTTGAGACTGTGTCCCCTTGTTCTGTTGCTGCTTGCCTGGCAGAAGAGCCCAACCCCACCTGGCTACAGCCTCCCTTCAGGGAGCTGCAGGCAGCAATGAGCTCTGCCCTGAGCCTCCTCTTCTGCAGGCTGCACACCCCCAGCTCCCTCAGCCTCTCCTCACAGGGCTGTGCTCCAGGCCCCTTCGCAACCTTGCTGTCCTTCTCTGGACACCTTCCAGCACCTCAACATCTCTCTGCAATGGAGGAGCCCAGAACTGGACACAGCACTGAAGGTGTGGCCTGAGCAGTGCTGCGCACAGGAGCAGAATCACCTCCCTTGTCCTGCTGGTCACACTGTTCCTGAGCCAGGCCAGGATGCCATTGGCTCTCTTGGCCACCCGGGCACACTGCTGGCTCATACTGGCTCATTTTGGGGTGTTCTTCAAAGTCTCCATCACTTGCTGGGACCTCTAAAGCCAGGGACATGCTTTTAAACAAATGTTATTCCAATTAATTAATAAACCAGCCACTGTCAGCAGAGTAAGAGATGTCAGCAGCCTCTTTTGCTGTGTCTGCCACAGTCAGACATCACCAGCAGCAGCATGGCCCATCCCCCTCCATAAAAATTCTAGTTGATTGGATTGGGCTAGGTGTTAGATTGAACTGGATGAGCTTGGAGGTCTCTTCTAACCTGGTTGATTCTATGATTCTATGACATAGAATGTGCCAGAGGGGTTAGGTTGAATATCAGGAAACATTTCTTTCATGCAAGAGTGGTCAGTGATTGGAACAGGCTGGAGCAGGGAGGTGATGGAACACTCTCCATCCCTGGAGGTGTTCAAGGACAGTGTGGACACAGCACTTTAGTACACACACTTTAATGACCATGGTGGTGTTGAGCTGTTGCTTGGACTTGATGATCTTAGAGGTCCTTTCTGAGGCAGTTCTATGAGTCTATGCAGTTGACCTTTAGTTCTGTGAGCATCCAAACTCTGTGTACTGAATTCCAAATCCTGTGAGGTATTGCAAGGTGGGTATCAGCTCTTTGATCTTCAGGGAACAGCTGCAGCTCCCCCAGAATTTGGCCCACAAGCCTTGAGGTGATGCCACCTTCCCTGCATTGTCGGTGCCTTTCATAAGTGCCCACTCTGGTGCAGTCAGTTTCCTTCAGCATAGAAAAAGACAGATTTGATTGACAGAACCATAGAACCTGCTTTGTTTATTTTAAACAAATGGGAAATCCATTCTACCTGAGGCGTACATAAGAACAAACACAAACTAACTATGAATACAAATTTGCTAAAGCTGTGTGGCTGGCAATCTTCTTAATGAAATGTAATCACTTTTATGTTGAGAAGCTCCCCAGGAGCCAGCAGTGCTCTCATGCAGCCTATTGAGAAGCTCCCCAGGAGCCAGCAGTGCTTTCATGCAGCCCAGGAAGGCAAATCGTATCCTGGGCTGCATCAAGAGGAGTGTGGGCAGCAGGGGAAGAGAGGGGATTCTGCCCTTTCACTCTGCTCTTGGGAGACTCCACCTCCAATACTGCATCCAGTTCTGGGGTCCCCAGCATAGGAAGGATACAGAATGGCTGGAGTGAGTCCAGGGGAGAGCACAAAGATGATCCAAGGGCTGGAGCAGCTCTGCTATGAGCATAGGCTGAGGGAGTTAGGGGTCATTCAGCCTAGAGAAGAGAAGATTCTTTGTGGACTTCCAATACCTGAATACTTCCAATACTACCAGTACCATCCAATGCTACCAGTGCCTTCCAATGCTACCAGTGCTTTCCAATGCTTCCAGTACCATCCAGTACTACCAATACCATCCAATACTACCAGTGCCTTCCAATACTACCAATACCTTCCAGTATCTCTCAATGCTATCATTACCTTCCAATACTACCAATACCTTCCAGTATCTCTCAATGCTATCATTACCTTCCAATACTATCAATGTCTTCCAGTGCTACCAGTACCATCCAATGCTGCCAGTACATTCCAGTGCTACCAGTACCATCCAATGCTGCCAGTGCCTTCCAATGCTACCAGTACCTTCCAATACTATCAATAACTTCCATTACTACAAATACCATCCAAAACTACCAGTACCTTCCAATGCTACCAGTGCCTTCCAATACTACCAATACCATCCAATACTTCCAAGCTGCCTCCCAATACCTGAAAGGATCCTACAGGAAGGTTGCAGAGGGACTTTTCATAAGGATATCCAGCAATAGAACAAGGGGGAATGGTTTGAAGATGAAAGGGAGCAGGGTCAGACTGGATCTTAGGAAGAAGTTATTCAGTGTGAGAGTGGTGAGACTCTGAAACAGGTTGTCCAGGGAGGCTGTGGCTGCCTCCTCCCTGAGTGTGTTCAAGGCTGGGTTAAATGAGGCCTTGAGCAGCTGAGTCTAGCTGAAAGGTATTTGTTCACTGGAACAAGCTGGAACATAGAAGGTTTCACCTCAACATGAGGAGAAACTTTACAGTGAGGGTGAAGGAGCACTGGAGAGGCTGCCCAGAGAGGTTGTGGAGTCTCCCTCTCTGGAGACTTTGCAAACCCACCTGGATGCATTCCTGTGCGACCTGCCCTGGGTGATCCTGCTTTGGCAGGGGGGCTGGACTCAATGATCTCTAGAGGTCTTTTCCAACCTCTAAAGTTCTGTGATTCTGTGATTCACTTAGGAGGTGCTGGGACATGACTGACTGGAGATGTTTTGAGCTATGGGCTTGATCTTCAGTCCACTGAAACACTGTGCAAGACTAGAGGTCCAATCTGATCAGTGCTTGGTTCTCCTCAATCTTAACAAGAGCAAAGCAGGCTGCTGATGGAAATTAGTTAGCTATCATCACTTCTGGTGGGAAATCTAAATTGGAATTACATTTCCTCTAAAATCACAGAATCAGAGAACCCTAAAGGTTGGAAAGGATCTCCAGAGATCATCAAGTCCAAATCTAAACAAGAACACACGCCTTGTGAGAAGAGGCTGAGGGAGCTGGGGGTGTGCAGCCTGCAGAAGGGGAAGCTCAGGGCAGACCTCATTGCTGTCAACAACTACCTGAAGGAGGCTGTAGCCAGGTGGGGTTGGGCTCTGCTGCCAGGCATCCATCAACAGAACAAGAGGACACAGCCTCAAGTTGTGCCAGGGCAAGTCTAGGCTGGATGTTAGGAGGAAGTTGTTGGCAGAGAGAGTGATTGGCATTGGAATGGGCTGCCCAGGGAGGTGGTGCAGTCACTGTCCCTGGAGGTGTTGAAGCAAAGCCTGGATGAGGCACTTAGTGCCATGGTCTGGTTGATTGGACAGGGCTGGGTGCTAGGTTGGACTGGCTGAGCTTGGAGGTCTCTTCCAACCTGGTTGATTCTATGATTCTGTGATTCTAGTGCCATAGTCTAGTTGATTGGCTAGAGCTGGGTGCTAGGTTGGTCTGGATGAGCTTGGAGGTCTCTTCCAGCCTGGTTGATCCTATAATTCTATATATGTATACACTCCAGTGGACAGAGAGGGCAAAACCATAGCTGAAAGTTAATAGAAATTCTGTTATGCAACCAAGGACTTCCTTTTCCAGTGCAGTGTTTCCTCCCTGAAAGCAGCTCATTGCTCTAAAGAGAAGGCATTTATCAATTTTCAGAGGTCTTGGCCCATGGAAGCTGGTGTTAGATTTGGTATTTCGCTTTAGTTGCCAAGGTGACAAACACTTATAAATATACCACATCTTCTAATGTGCTTTTAACTTAGTATTTTTATGGCTTTTAAATCAGATACCATTAGCAAATATATTAGGTAATTTAGCTGAAAGACCATTTTTCCACTAACACTTTTTGTTACATTTCCCCAGGTACTTCAGTAAATGTCTGTTGTGACATTGCAGTCCTGCCAGGCTTCTAGCATGTAAGGATACCTATGGTACATCTGGTAAGAGCTAATATGTTACCTTAAGAGTTGCTTGGGCTTTGGGGTGGGGTTTTGGGGTTGGTTTTTTTTTTTTTGTATTGGTAATTACAAATTGCATGAAAAAAAATATATTAAGAGCTGGATCCTACAGTCCATTGATTTCAGAGGGAATTCTGTGGAGGTAATGACTCCAGGGTTGGCCTGAAGCCATACTATGTGTTGTTACTCTTGGCTCCTGTCTCCCCTTTTTATAGCACAGTAAGGAAAGCACAGGGGTGACCATAACAGCTCCAGAGCAGGGCCCTTCCCTCTTCAAAGGAGAAGCAAATAAACCAAGCCCACTTGGAAGTTTTCTTCTTTTTCCTAGACTCAAAAGCCAGAGGATGGCTTTGTCATCACCTGGTGTGATGCCCTTCAGGGAGCTTTCTTGCCAGGAAAGCTTTCCTGCACTGGCTGTGTCTTGGATGGAGCATGGCTGGAAGGGAGCTGGCTTGGAAGCTGGTGCTGGCAGACCTAGGTAGTGGTGGGCACAAGAGGTGCATGGCCATAGAGTGCCAATGCACCCTCACAAGGCTTCAAGGGCCACAGAAGAGTGACCTTCCATGGGCAGATGCTAGGCAGAGCTCCCAGGGCTGTGAGTGACACCACAAGCAAAGACCACTGCCTCTGCCAGCCTCAGACTGCACAGACCTGCAGGTGTGGAAGTTACACTTTCCCTACTGTCCCAAAACCACACCTGGAGGCAAGGGGTGTGCTGGGCTCTGCTCCCAGCACCTCCATCTCACACCGGGAGCCCCATCCTGCTCCGAAGGGCATCCCTGTTGGGCACACAGCTCTGTGAGCAGGCAGGGCATGAGGGATGGGATGCTGACAGAGGAGCAACCTGAAGGAAGGCTGTAGCCAGGTGGGGTTGGGCTCTTCTCCCAGGCAACCAGCAACAGAATGAGGGGACACAGTCTCAAGTTGTGCTGGGGGAGGTCTAGGCTGGATGTTAGAAGGAAGTTGTTGGCCCAGAGAGTGATTGGCAATGGAATGGGCTGCCCAGGGAGGTGGTGGAGTAGCTGTCTCTGGAGGTGCTGAAGCAAAGCCTGGATGAGGCACTTAGTGCCTGGAGTCCTGTGTGCAGTCCTGGAGCCCCAAACACAAGAAGGACATGGAACTGTTGGAGCCAGTCCAGAGGAGGCCGCCAAGATGCTCAGAGGGCTGCAGCAGCTCTGCTATGAGGACAGGTTACAAGAGTTGTGGCTCTGCAGCCTGGAGAAGACAAGACTTCAAGGAGACCTTATAGTGGCCTCCTAGTATTTGAAGGAAACCTACAGGAAGGCTGGGGAAGGACTATTGACAAGGTCTTGTAATGACAGGATGAGGAGGATTGGGTTTAAACTGGCAGAGGGGAGATTGAAACTGGATGTTAAGATGTTTTTTCCAGTGAGGGTGGTGAGACACTGGCACAGGTTGCCCAGGGGGTTTGTGGCTGCTCCCTCCCTGGAAGTGTTGAAGGCCAGCTTGGATGAGGCCTTGAGCAACCTGCTCTAGTGGAAGGTGTCCCTGCCTATGGCAGGGGGTTGGAGTTGGATGATCCTTGAGGTCCCTTCCAACCTAAACCATTCTATGATTCTATGATCTAGGTGATTGGCCAGGGCTGGGTGCTAGGTTGAACTGGATGATGTTGGAAGTCTCTTCCAACCTGGTTAATTCTATGATTCTTTGATTCCCAAACCCCTTTTTATTGCAGAACTCTTCCACAAAGCTAGCCATAGAATCATAGAGCCTTCACTGAGGATTAAGCACAGTTCAGAATCCAGTGGGATAAAAAAGCTTCCTACAATAGCAGTGTGTTAGATTGGGCAGAAAGGTACAACGGAGAAGCATCCAGGAAACATCTTTCATGCCTGCATATTAAATTTAATCTACCACCCCCTGCCTTTTAAGGCATTCATCTGCTAGAGGAAAAAAAAAACAACAGAGAGAAAAGATGTTGATCTGAAAGAAAAGAGAAGGGGGGGGCAAGGGGAAGACAACCCAGCCTGCTGTAAGAGTTAGCTTGGCAAAGCAGGACAGCCGTAAGGAGAAAGTAGTTGTGTGCAAGCCGCCGAGAGCTGCCCCACGCTGCAGACAAACACAGGGCCTGTATTTGTCACACACATACCCCCCCTCTCCAAACTACAGCACTGTCCCCTGGCCTCTTCATTCAGCACAGCTATCTGTCATGAAGAATTTAAGGTTGCTATTTTTGCCTGTCAGCCACGACAAGCCCTGTCAGCCGGAGCTTACGCTGCCCCTCGCCGAAAGCTGCGTGGCCCAGGCTGACAATACACCCTCAGATTCCTGCTTCCAGACCCCCAGATAATCCCCTCACTTTTCCTCCTCAGCAAATCCCAGTTCTGATGAGGTTTAAAATGGCATATTTTGGAGGGGTTGTTGGGGGGGGGGGTGTTAAACCCAAATTTTGCTGATAAGTGCTATCAGCAGGAACAAAATGAATTCCAGTCTGGTTTTAGCTCTTATTACCAGTACCAAGCCTACCCTGGGCATTCTGTGAGGGCTAGAGAGGCAGCATTCATGTTAAGCAGGTTAGCAACAGAACAAGGGGACACAGCCTCATGTTGTGCCATGGGAGGTCTAGGCTGGATGTTAGGAGGAAGTTGTTGGCAGAGAGAGTGATTGGCATTGGAATGGGCTGCCCAGGGAGGTGGTGGAGTCGCTGTCCCTAGAGGTGTTCAGGCAAAGCCTGGCTGGGGCACTTAGTGCCATGGTCTGGTTGATTGGCCAGGGCTAGGTGCTAGGTTGGACTGGATGAGCTTGGATGTCTCTTCCAACCTGCTTGATTCTATGATTCTGTGGGGACTCCACCACCTCCCTGGGCAGCCCATTCCAATGCAAATCGCTCTTGCTGTGAGGAACTTCTTCCTAACATCCATCCTGAACTTGCCCTGCCACAGCTTCAGGCTGCTCCTCTTATTCTGTCCCTGGGTGCCTGACAGAAGACACCAACCCCACCAGGCAGCCCATTCCACAGAAAGAGAAGAAAATGGCTTAAATCTCTCATGTTATCTAGGGACATAGAATCACTGGTTTGGGCTGGAAGAGACCTTAAAAATCATCTCTGGAGGTCCCTTCCAACCTCTGAGGTTGTGTGATTCTGTGCTGCTCGTGCCTAATTAACAATACAGCAAAAAAACAACAGTAAAAATTGCTCCAAAACCTCAATCTCCTTGGAGGAGATGCATCATGATAAGCCAGGTTAAGCATTTGCTGTCTTGTCTGTGAGAAATCAATCTTGCAACCCTAACACAACCACAAAGCAACCACATCTTTAACTCATTAAAGGCTTTTAAATTGCCTGATCGATTAGGACTCAATTGAGGTTTTTTTTTTTCTGAAGTCAATATTAGATTATGTCCCTGTGAAACAACTCCACCATTTTCTTCTTGAATGAAACATTATTTTCCCCTGCAGTTCTAAATATATTTTAATATAATATAATAGTCCTGGAGGGGTTGGTGTTTTTTTTTCCTGTGTCATTGCATTATATTCTCGTTTGGAGACTAACTTGGGGAAGGGGAAGGGGAAGGGAAGGGAGAGGAGAGGAGATTCGAGGAGAGGAGATTCGAGGAGATTNCACACCTTGAGTGCTGTGTCCAGTTCTGGGCTCCTCAATTCAAGAGAGATGTTGAGGTGCTGGAAGGTGTCCAGAGAAGGGCAGCAAGGCTGGGGAGAGGCCTGGAGCACAGCCCTGTGAGGAGAGGCTGAGGGAGCTGGGGGTGTGCAGCCTGCAGCAGAGGAGGCTCAGGGCAGAGCTCATTGCTGTCTGCAGCTCCGTGAAGGGAGGCTGTAGCCAGGTGGGGTTGGGCTCTGCTGCCAGGCAACCAGTGACAGAAGAAGGGGACACAGCCTCAAGTTGTGCCAGGAGAGGTCTAAGCTGGACATTAGGAGGAAGTTGTTGGCAGAGAGAGTGATTGGCATTGGAATGGGCTGTCCAGGGAGGTGGTGGAGTCGCTGTCCCTAGAGGTGTTCAGTAAAGGCCTGGCTGAGGCACTTAGTGCCATGGTCTGGTTGCTTGGCTAGGGCTGGGTGCTAGGTTGGATTGATGATCTTGGAGGTCTCTTCCAACCTGCTTGATTCTATGGTTCTATGATTCCTTCATCATTCCTTTCAGAAAAAAAGGGTGGGAATTAAGATAAATAAAGAGGGAGGGGGAAAGAAAAGGTAAAAGCTGATGTAGTGTCTGAATTGCCTCTCGGGGCATGGAGGAGTTGGAGGTGTCTGTGAAGCTATACAGTGCTAGAGGGTAGTGATTTGGGTCAGCTCTCTTTTTGCTTTTTTCTTTTTGGTCCGAAGGTATCTGAGGTTTTGTGTTCCTGGATGTTAGCACCTGGGCTGCTTTGGCTCTCACTCTGTTCTCCCTGCTGGTACAAAGACGAATTCCCTCAGCATTGCATCCATGGTGACTACCTCAACCTTTTCTTTAAAAAAACAGAAGTGAAAAGACTGAAATGTCTTTTGTTTCAGGAATTAATTACTCCAGGAGCTGCAGCAAGTGATTTCCTTCCCTTAGAGAGACAGGCTTTTGATGTCTTGAGTTGCACTGTCTTGGGATGAAAAAATATGTAGTCAGAAACTAGTTTCACCTGGCTGAAAAGCAGGATTTTGCTCCTGAACACCTGGGAAGCTCCCACCTAAGCTAAGTGCCTCCTCTTTTCCTGCCTCCCACTTCTTTTGTCTCTGGAGTCACTCATTAGCAGCAGGCTCATTAACCTCATTTAAAGAACAACAAACTGGAGGAGGCAAATCAACATTGCTTTCTGCGCTCCCTTTTGCCTAAAGTTTGGGAGCAGCTTTGGTTAAATCCAAGTTCCCACACTCCTTAGGCACACACACAGGCATCAGTGGGAGGTGTCTAGCAGATGAAGAAAGGAGGGGAAATTGCTCTGACCTCACAATGTTCCCTTTGCAAGTTAGCAACACTGACCCTAACCTAGTTTAGGTTATTGGACAGTTCCCTCCCCCTACTCTTGGCTTTTAGGGCTCTCATTTCTAAGATGCTGAGCTGCTAATTTTAACTGCTTTAGTTTTCCTGGGAAACTAAGCCCTTCCTCTCTGTACAGAGCTAACTGAGGGTAGTAAACTCAGGCATGGCAAATATTCCCCTCCCTTGTCTTTTGCAGAGACCCACACCAAACCTTTCTTCCTTTTCCTGTTGTTCCTATTACAATGATTCCTCCTTCTTGCCCTCCAATCTCTTTCATTTTTTTTCGTTAGCTACATTTCTCTTCTTTTTACTCAGCACACAGGTAGATACCACTTCTGTCAGGTGTAGAGCCCAAGGTAGTGACAAGAGACCTCATCTGTCACCATGGTAATTCACTGGCACCAAGCACAGGAGCCACCAAGTTTAAAGACCCCACACCTGTCTCAGAATCATAGGACGGTTTGGGTTGGAAGGGACCTTAAAGATCATCTAGTTCCACCCTCCTGTCATGGGCAGGGACAGCCTCTATTAGATCAGCTTAGCCAAGGCCCAGCCAACCTGCCTTTGAGCACTTCCAGGCTTAAATCCTCCACATCTTCTCCCAGAAACTTGCTCCTGTGCTTTACCACCCTTGTGGGGAAGAATTTCTTCCTAATGTCTGATCTCAGTCAGCCTTCTTCCAGTCTGAAGCACTTGCCCCTCATCGTGTCCTTACAGTCCTTCATCAAAAGTCCTTTTCCAGCTCTCCTGAAGGCCCCCTGCAAATATTGTGGGCTCCCTGGAGCCTTCTCCAGGCTGAATGATCTTGAAGTCAGTGGCCATATGCCAGTCCTCTTGGTGGGAAGCCCTGGGTGCAGCTCTCCTTAGAGGAAGCTGGTAGGAGTCTGCATCCTTGTGGGACAAAAACAATTACATCTCCTCCTACCATAATATAGAATCACAGACTCATAGAATGGTTTAGATTGGAAAGGACCTCAAAGATCATCCAGTTCCAACACCCCTGCCATAGGCAGGGACTCCTCCCACTAGAACAGCCTGAATAGAATTAAGCAGGTTGGAAGAGACCTCCAAGCTCATCCAGCCCAACCTAGCACCCAGCCCTGTCCAATCAACCAGACCATGGCACTAAGTGCTCCATCCAGGCTTTGCTTTAACACCTCCAGGGATGGTGACTCCACCACCTCCCTGGGCAGCCTGTTCCAGTGCCTGACCACCCACTCAGGAAAGAACTTCCTCCAAAGTCATGTGCAGAAGACAAAGCATAACACAGATGAAAGTACACAGAGTCACAGAATGTCAGGGGCTGGAAGGGACCTCGAAGGCTCATCCAGTCCAAACCCCTGCCACAGCAGGCCACGCAGGAATGCATCCAGGGGTAATCTGGAATATCTCCAGAGAGGAAGACTCCACAAACCCCCTGAGCAGCCTGTTCCAGAGTTCTGTCACCCTCACAGGGAAAAAAATCCCTCTTCACATTTCCATGAAACAAGTGCTGTGGAGCCAGGAGATTTCCCTGCTACCACACTGTACATCCACACTCATCTCCTCCCAATTACTCCCTTCATGAGCTGTACCGAGGTGTGGGGGGCATTTCAGAGCCTCCAGCTGACAAAGAGAAGAAACAGGCTCACTTCTGCCCTAGACAGAGTGTTTGCTATGTTCCTCTAGCCTTTTTTGTTGTTGCTGTTCTTTGAATCAGTATTTTCTTCCCAGGTTTCAAACCACACATCTTTGCTTCCCACGAGGTTCTTAATTTCAGCTTGAGAGGCTGGAAAGAGCAAGGGCACAATTAATTACACAGTATGAAACAGTTAGATTTAACAGGAAGCTGTAAAGCTTTATTTCATTATTTAATGTTTTTCAACTCCAGCACTAATCACAGAACTGTTTCAGTTGGAAAAGACCCTTCAGATCATCTCCTCCAACCATTATCTAACTCTGCCAAGCCTGGTGTTAAACCTTGTCCCTTAGCTGTGGAAACGTAAAGCGCAAGATGCTGGTTGCTTTTTAACATCAGAGCTGTTTTGACCTATCTGTAGCCTCTCTGCTCGCCACATGAAAGCAGCCCCTGTTAATCTGTAAACTTCATAGCCTCAGTGGGAATACAACACAGAGTTTGGCAGGGCCAGCTATAAGGGTAGGCAAAGCAGGCAGCTGCTTTCTCTAACACGGAGCTAGATGCACCCCCCCCCAAAAAAAAAAAGGATTTGCAAATATCAAACATAATTATTTGCCAGAAGTGTTTCCTGGTCAGATTTGCCAGAGAAGTGAATACAATTCTTCCAGGATTTTATCAGAGAATGAGGAAACTCATGAGGGGAGGACATGGGAAAGTCTTTTTGGATGGCATAAAAGTGCTACAGCCTGGCACCATCTCCTGCTGGTCTGCTGTTTGAGGCGGCAGCAGGTGAAGTGAGGTGGGTACAGAGGAACCAAATGAGGTCCAACAAGGACAAGTGCAGAGTCCTGCACCTGGGGAGCAATAATGAACTGCAGCAGTACAGGTTGGGAGGTGACTGCTGGAGAGCAGCACTGTGGAGAGGGACCTGGGAGTGCTGGAGGAGAACATCCATGGCACAGCAATGTGCCCTTGTGGCCAAGAAGGCCAATGGGATCCTGGGGGGGCATTAAGCAGAGTGTGTCCAGCAGATCAAGGGAAGTTTTCCTCCCCCTCTACTCTGCCCTGGTGAGACCTCATCTTGAGTACTGCCTTCAGTTTTGGGCTGCCCAGTTTGAGGGGGACAGGGATCTGCTGGAGAGGGTCCAGTGGGGGGCTATGAGGATGCTGAGAGGACTGGAGCACTGCCTGATGAGGAGAGGCTGAGGGACCTTGGGCTGCTTAGTCTGGAGAAGAGAAGACTAAGAGGGGTTTAATAAATGTTTATCAAGGTCTGAGGGCTGGCTGGGGCGGGGGGGACAGGCTCTGCTCACTGCTTTGTGGGATAGGACAAGGAGCAGTGGATGGAAGCTGCAGCACAGGAGGTTCCAGCTCAACACAAGGGGAACTTCTTTCCTGGAAGGGTCCCAGAGCACTGGCACAGGCTGCCCAGAGAGGTTGTGGAGTCTCCTTCTCTGCAGTCTTTCAAGGCCTGTCTGGATGTGTTCCTGTGTGACCTGAGCTAGATTGTGTGGTCCTGCTCTGGCAGGGAGGTTGGACTGGAAGATCTCTTTGGGTCCCTTCCAACCCCTGGCATCCTGTGAGGTGACTGGTGGGAGCAGATCTGCTAACCCCGCAGAGGGCAACACATCTCAACATGCTTTGCTGCTATGGAAAGCCTTTGCCTCTACAAGCAAGTCCTTTTGGAAGCACTTTAGAGGGCTTTTGTTCACAATAAAGTGCCTCCCAGCCATATGCAAAAGCTGGTTTGGGGTGGTTTTTTTTGTTGTGTGTTCTAGCTTTTGGTTTTAACCAGCCTGATGCTCTACTCCACATCACCTGCAAAATGGGCTAAAGCAACTGGTTTGGGGTTTTTTAACTGATTTCTTTTATCTTTGCAGTGACTACACTAGAGAGAAGTGCTGGCACAGGTTTGCACCACCTGAAAAACTACAATCTTGCCAAGCTGGAGCCTTTTAAGTGGAAAGGCAGGAAGAAATGACAGTGGTTCAGATAAGAAAGAAAAAGAACAACTTTGGGGACCAGCTATTCGAGTCAACCAAGCAAATCAAGGTAAAACCCAGAGGGACAAATATACTGCACAGATCAGCTTGGAAAAGCAGCCTTTTTATAGAAACAAACGGGGGAAGGAAAACACAGGTGCTTTAAAAGTGCATTAAGCACACTTTATTCTTCAGCTCGGAGTTAATTCAAGCAATAAACTCCCAGATTTCACACGGGCTAAAGCTTCCTGCAAATCTGCCAACCGAGCTCCCTCACTGAACCTCAGGGGAAGCTTTTATAATGATAACTCCCTTCTCCCCCCTGCCCCCAACCTCCAAGCTGACCTGGAAATGCTGCTTAGCAAAACCCCCTTGTCCTAAGACTCTTTATTATTATTACCTGTGTTTTCCTCTGAGCCAAGGTGTATAAAAGAGAAGGGAGTTCCCCTCGCAGCAATTAAACCCCCCAAATCTCACCTCGCCTTTCTTTTCCCTCCTCAACAAAAAGTTAACCCCTGCTGAGCTCTTTTCCCCCCCAAGGCATCTATAAAGCCTCACAGGTGAGCTGGTTGTAATGAGAATGAATCAGCACTGATCTTCCTCCAGATAAACACCAATCTTTTATTCCAGCCACCTGGCTCTGGACTTATCAGACAAAAAAATGGCTCTGGTTAGAGTTTAGGTGGATTTTCTTCCCTTCTGCAGCGTTCTTCCTTTTGTGTTTCCCTTCCTCCAGCAAGCACCCTTGGGAGCGGATGCGCTTTGGAGCGCATCTTCCAGCTGGGATTTTTCTTTGCTGAAATCCACATTCTGATGCCTTGTTGTTGTTGTTGTTGTCGTCGTCGTCGTCGTAAATTACCTCAGCTTGTGTAAAAAGTCTTTCAGCCTCTTAAAGTCTTTCGTTTGTGTTCAGAAGTCTTTTCCTTTGTCACCGAGTCCTTGTAATGCAGACGAGTTTGTCGCGCCCAGACGCAAGCGACACGGAAAGGTTTGCACGAAAGTAAAGGTCTTTAATTGTAATTAAACCTAACTGTTATCCCTTGGGGGAAATGCAACAGACTCGTGTGGTTATATAGGTAAATTCCTCTTTTCTCCCTGTGGTTTTGACCGTAAGAATGGAGAGTCAAGCACTGCAATACTCCACTAAAATATTTTCTGTCCTAGATGTGCATGAATCATATAATTGTTTGCCTAATGAAGCTCTTAAGAATAACTAGAAGGAATTAAATGCATTAAAGAGCCTAACAGGAGAAAGGGGCCCTTGCTCCAAATTAATTTGAATTTTTATGATTGTTCTCAAGTAGGGAGTAAAGTGGGAGGATGAGAAGACAATTCTCCAGTTCAGCTTCTACCTCCTCGCTCACTTTGTCTTACAAATAAGCGATTTATAGGACTGCTCTGGATTTATTCTCTGCTGCTGGCAGATGGGTACTGTTGTGTTGCCTTTAAGTTCCACCTCTCCCTCTTTATCTCATGCTTTTTGAGGAGAACATCACCAAATCATAGAATCAACCAGGTTGGAAGAGACCTCCAAGATCATCCAGTCTAACCTAGCACCCAGCCCTATCCAGTCAACCAAACCATGGCACTAAGTGCCTCATCCAGGCTTTTCTTGAATACCTTCAGGGACAGCGACTCCACCACCTCCCTGGGCAGTCCATTCCAATGCCAATCACTCTCTCCATGAAGAATTTCCTCCTAACATCCAGCCTATACTTCCCCTGGCACAACTTGAGACTGTGTCCCCTTGCTCTATTGCTGGTTGCCTGGAAGAAGAGACCAACCCCACACCTGTCTACAACCTCCCTTCAGGTACTTGTAGCCAGAAATGAGCCCCTATTTTCTTGAGTACTTTTCAACACCCCTAAGCAAATACACTCACTTAAAACTTGCACTACAAATTTTGGGCTCTGCTACTACCCACCTTTGTGGGGTTTGGGTTTTTTAAGCCTGTCACGGAGCAAAGAAGAAAACTTCAATATTCTCTCTCAGCCTTTTTACTGTTTGCACTAAAGCTAATGGTCTTTCTGCAAAGACAAAAAAATATCCAACCCTGTAGAAACATTTCACATCTCTGTATGTATCATAGAATCAAGCAGGTTGGAAGAGACCTCCAAGCAAATCCAGCCCAACCTAGCACCCAGCCCTAGCCAATCAACCAGACCATGGCACTAAGTGCCTCATCCAGGCCTTTCATGAACAACTCTAGGGATGGTGACTCCACCACCTCCCTGGGCAGCCCATTCCAATGCCAATCACTCTCTCTGCCAACAACTTCCTCCTAACATCCAGCCTATACTTTCCCCAGCACAAGTTGAGACTCTGTCCCCTTGTTCCATTGCTGATTGCCTGGCAGAAGAGCCCAACCCCACCTGGCTACAACCTCCCTTCAGGTAGCTGTAGACAGCAATGAGCTCTGCCCTGAGCCTCCTCTTCTGCAGGCTGCACACCCCCAGCTCCCACAGCCTCTCCTCACAGGGCTGTGCTCCAGGCCCCTCCCCAGCTTTGCTGCCCTTCTCTGGACACCTTTCAGCACCTCAATGTCTCTCTTGAATTGAGGAGCCCAGAACTGGACACAGCATTCAAGGTGTTGCCTGAGCAGTGCTGAGTACAGGGGCAGAGTAACCTCCCTTGTCCTGCTGGCCACACTGCTCCTGAGCCAGGCCAGGATGCCATTGGCTCTCTTGGCCACCTGGGCACATTGCTGGCTCATCTTCAGCCTACTGTCTACCAGTACCCCCAGGACCCTTTCTTCCTGGCTGCTCTCAGCCACTCTGTCTCCAGCCTGTAGCACTGCCTGGGGCTCATTGGAGCAGGTAGCAGTGCAGATATTACCTAGAGCTCATCCTGGCTTAAATTCTGTGAAAGCCATAGGAAAACCTATGTCACTGGCATTTTGCATCCACAAGGGATGTTGTGTTGCTAAAACCCAGGCAGGATAAGTATCTCTTGTTTCTAGAGGACCACAGCACTAACAGATCTGCTGCCAAATCAGTGACTCCCTGAATTCTTTTGCTATCCTTTGCCCATTAGGATGTATTTAGGTGAGTTTCTCTATGTGTTGGTTGAAATCTTCCTTCCCAAAGGCTGAATTTTGAGTTCAATCACTGCCCCATGGATTAGAGCCTGGAAATGGAATGTTAATTGTGTTGAGGGGGGTGGGGAGTAGAGGAGGAATGGATGCCAATAGTTATTTACACAAAGGAACGTGATTATTTTGTGCATAGAGCATGTTTTGTTAAGAGCGATTTGCTTTCTTGTGGCTCTGGAAAGAAACACAGCCTCAGTCGGTGACTTAGCAAGCAGTAAATTGTAGTTCTACATGGCAGGCACTTTGAAAGATGGGGCAGAGAAAGAGCTGGCTTACTTTATGATGAGAATTAAAAGTAATTAGTGGAACAGCACAGCTCAGAGGATTGGTAACAGAATCCAGAGCCTTTTCTCTTCCAGGTGTTCAGATGCCGAGTAATGAACATGTCATAAATACCTCCACGGCGAGGTCAGCAGTTTCAATGGGGCTTGTGTCAAGAGGGGCAGGAAGGCATTAATGCATGAGCATCAGTCACTGGGAGAATGTAGACTGCTTCTGGCTGTCACACAGAGGTGGGGACTTGGCTGTCTTGTTTAGCTCCATGCCAGCCCCATCACCAAGGGATCTTCCACATGGGATCCTGTAACTGTATGCAGTTGGTTGTGGGAGCTGCCCTAGGAGGACCTCATCATGGCCCATAAGCTCTGTTGCTGTGTTTGCTGTGTGGCTGCTGCTGGATTCTCTGTTTCATGTCCAAATGCAATGGCAAAGGGTCCCTAACAGGCTTTAGTGCTGGAAGCAGCAACCAGTGACTTCTTCTATGCAGGTGGAAAGGAGGTGACTGTGCCAGCTCCAGCCTCACTCCGTTTCTCGCAGGCAGTTCCCATGCAAAAATCATCCTTTGAGGGAAATGCCACACTCACTAACCTCAATCCACACACTTCCTAACCTGTAGAGGAGCAGGGTAGGATCCCAGGTGTAGTTTTTTCTGACTAAAAGCAAAGCTGCTCACAGGTTTACTTGGAACAAAGACCAAATCTTTTAGCTGAGGGTTTGCACAAAGGTCATGAGGAGTTGAGGTGGGGTTTTGGAGCCTTTCAAAGCAGCTTGTTCAGAGGGCTGTGCCATTCCAGCTCTAAAGACAGTTAATGCCTTATATATATATGTGTGTGTGTGTGTCTATACATATATATAAATGTGAAACACAGGCTGTGCAATTTCTTAGCCCTCCTCAGAGCTGTGAAGAGAGCCTAAACCACTCAGAGCTTAAGCTGCACACACCTTGAAGCCTTCCTAATTGCAAACCACAAAGCATTGTTTTCTCTTGAAGAATCAGTTCCCACTTTGGCTTTAGGAAAGAATGCAACACTCTAAGGTAATCTTCCTTTTCCCATCATCATCCTTTCATTCTTCTTCACACACTTCCCCCCCCCCCACCCTCCTCCTCCCCAGACACAAGGTGACATATCCAAGTACTTGTCCTTCAACAGCTTCTCCAGCAAGCAGCAGAGCAGAAAGCCCTAATATCTATTCATTTGTAATCTGTCATTCTTAAAGTATTAAGGACAATTGACTTCACATGTCTCAGGTAATTAGAATAGTCATCCTTTGCTCCAGATTTTTAAAGCAAAGTGTCTCAAACTCTTAATCAGTACATTTATTGATGTCTTTCAACAGATCTGTTTCTTGTCAAGTGTGTGTGTTAGATGGGGGGGGGGAAATACCCCACAAAACACAACTTGCAAACTGCGTAAGAATTGTGTTTAAAACCTTTATTCTTATTTATTTATTGCTGCCTNTTCTATGGAAAACTGCTCAAAAGCAAATGAATAAATAGAAATGTGAGGAGTCAGATTCACACAAACCATTCAGTGCTTGCTTTTCCCAAGTTTGTGTTTCCACATCAGGCAATATTAGCTATGATAATAGCTAATAGTATTTTACAAGCTCTAAGGGGGGATCATAAACTAAAAGCCCCCCCAAAAAAAGAAGAAGAAAGAAAAGTTGTTGGATTTCTTCAGCTGTTACTGATCTTAGCAAGACGAAAAGCTTCAATTCCTCACCTCAGAAGCCTGAGGCCTCAGTTTGACTACTGGCACTACAGAATCACAGATTTGTCAGAGTTGGAAGGGACCTAAAGGACCCAAGGAATGGGCTGCCCAGGGAGGTGGTAGAGTCACCATCCCTGGAGGTGTTAAAAAAAAGCCTGAAGGAGGCAATTAGTGCCATGGTCTGGCTGATTGGGTGCTAGGTTGGACTGGATGAGCTTGGAGGTCTTTTAGAGCCTGCTTGATTCCATGATTCCATGACCTGTCTACTGGGAGGTGTCCTCAAAGACCATCTAGGTGTTGGACTTAGATGATCTGTAAGGTCCCTTCCAACCTAAACCATTCTATGGTTCTATATTAATTCTCCTTTTTCACTCTTTTCCAACCAAACCAATTCTCTGCTTCTCCCTTCTAATTCCAACCCCCACTGTCATAGGCAGGGACACTTCATGCTAGGTCATGTTGCCCAAAGCCACATCCAGCCTGGCCTTAAAAACTTGCAGGCATGAGGCTTCCACCACCTCCCTGGGCAACCTGTTCCAGTGTCTCACCACCCCCATGGTGAAGAGTTTCTTCCTAACATCCAATCTGATTCAACTCACTTCCAGTTTTGCTCCACTCCCCCTAGTCCTATCACTACCCTAAAAAGTTCCCCCCCTTAGCTTTCTTGTAGCCCACTTCATATACTGGAAGGCCACAATAAGGTCTCCTCAGAGACTTCTGTTCTCCAAACTGAAAAACTCCAACTCTCTCAATCTGTCCTTACAGGAGGGCAGCTCCAGCCCTCTGATCATCCTCATGGCCCTTTTCTGAACACATTCCAGCTGTGATTTTAAATCTGTAGGTGACTGGATTTAGAATTTCACCTTTGTTCCTTTCATCCATGCTTGCCTGCATCCCTCTGACTGATTTGTGTTGGTTGGGTAGCTAAGGATGCTCACAGTGATGCATTCCCACCTTTAGCACCAGTTTGGTTAGCTAAGGCTGCTCACAGTGATGCATTGCTATGTTTAGCACCAGTTTGGGTAGCTAAGGCTGCAACCAGTGATGCATTGCTATGTTTAGCACCAGTTTGGGTAGCTAAGGCTGCTCAAAGTGATGCATTGCTATGTTTAGCACCAGTTTGGGTAGCTAAGGATGCTCACAGTGATGCATTCCCACCTTTAGCACCAGTTTGGGTAGCTAAGGCTGCTCAAAGTGATGCATTGCTATGTTTAGCACCAGTTTGGGTAGCTAAGGCTGCAACCAGTGATGCATTGCCACCTTTAGCACCAGTTTGGGTAGCTAAGGACGCTCACAGTGATGTATTACCACCTTTAGCACCAATCTAGTTCATTAACTGCCACTTCAGCTGAGCTGCAAATGCAAACTGTTTCCATATTAGAGGCTAATTCCCTTCTTCTTTTCTAGTTTCTGGTGTCACCCAACCCCTGGACATAGTTCTAGCCCTCTGCTGCACGGATGCTAATCTATTCTTCTTCTATTGACAAAATCTATCTGCACTTCTTTCTCTCCAGAAGAATTATGTTGGTGAGGATTGTATCAGCTGGAGACATCATGACTCCACAGAGAAGTAACATTTGAGTGAAGTTTATATAGATTTTGGCTTTCTGAAACATGCAATGTGTTATCAAGAGGAAAAATATTGATGCTGGCTCGGCTCAAACTCTTTATTTCAGGACTGGGACAAAAAGGAGCTTGACTTCAGTGGTGTCCAAAGCAATTTTATTGTTCATTAAAAGCCATAAAGTATATCCAGGCTTGCTGTTACATTATAAATTGTAGGCTTTTCCAAAACTGGATCTCTCTTTCTTCAGTTCCACAGCCACACACAGAAAAAAAAAGAGTTATCCCATGCATTACGTTTTGTCAGAGTTAGGATGAATCCAAGAGCTAGGAAGGGGCCAGAGTGGAAGCCAGGGGTAGAAGCAGGGCTTAGCTTTAGCCCAGTGGAACTGTTGACTGAAGAATAACAGCTCAAAGCTTTAGAGTGTGAGCTTCACCTCAGGGGGAGAGCTTCTCCACAGGGAATTTAGGAAGGAGGTAGAATAGGTGTTTGAAACCTTTCTTGGTTAGGGAACTGGATGTGTTTGGAGTGCAAAAGGAACTGTTGAGAGAGCTGTGGATGTTTGGTTTGGAAAAGAGAAGGCAGAGGGGAGACCTCATTGCTGTCTACAGCTACCTGAAGGGACATTGTGGAGAGGCTGCTGCTGGGCTCTTCTCACAGGGAATTTGAGACAGAACAAAGGGGAATGGCCTCAGGCTGAGGCTGGGGAGGTTTGGATTGGACATTAGGAAAAGGTTTTTCATGCAGAGAATGGTCAGGGACTGGAATGAGCTGCCCAGGGAAGTGGTGGAGTCACCCAGCCTGGATGTGTTTAAGGGTGGTTTGGACGTGGTGCTTAGGGCTATGATTTAAGGTGAATCTTGTAGAGTAGGGTTATGGGTTGGACTTTGAGATCCTTGAGGGGCTTTGCCAGCCTGCATGTTTCTGTGATTCTGTGACTCTGTGATTCTTCAGTTCTGCTCCACAGGGCTGCTTGTCCTGAATAGAGAAGCTACTAGGGGTAAGATTGTAGCTCAAAGTGGCAGAAAGCCAGTGAGGACAGTTACTGTCTTCATTCCTCACCTCTTTCAACTGATGAATACCTCTGAAGCAGGGACATGGAGAATTTAAAGTCCCAGCTCTGACTTTGAGCTTTATTGCACCCAGAGTTTGTTTTTTAGGTTAAAAGTACTGTCCCTCTGGCCAGCCACAGGTGGTGTGGTAAAAATAAGCAGCCTTATGGCACATCACCACTCATGCTCTTGCTGGGGAAGATCCAGTCTGGATGTCTAGAAAGCACAAGAGCACACTGGAGCTGTAGCCACAACAAATAAGGAGTGGGTTGGTGCGAACATTTTTACCTGCAGTGTGTATTAATTGCTCTTTACTTCCTGACAGCAGAAGATGAGCACGGCTGAAAGGAGAGGAATGTTAGGGTATGCCTGGGGAAATGTGGGATGCTGAAAGGCAAGGCCTGGTGCTCTTAATAACCATTATCATGAATTAGCATATGATAACAAATAATGCATCAGGAGAAAAAGAAGAGGAGGGGTGGAAGGGAAGAAAAAGCTGTCTGGTAAAGCAGGACTTAATTCTGAGCCATGTTGAGTGTCTCTTGATAAAGCTTTGAATGGTTTTCCCAAGAAGAAGCTTTATGCAAATGAATGTACTGTCATGTGAAGCAGATTAAGGGAAGAAAGACTATTTATGCATGAAATCCAAACACACTTCTGGGGGGAAGGAGAGGAGGAATAAACCCTTTTTCTTTCACCTCCAATGCAATATCCCTGCAGTGACTACAAAGAAATGAGCGTGTTGGTATTAGGGACACAAAGTGATTTCCCACTGACAATTAGCATGAATCACAGTGATAAAGAGCTGAGGTGGAAAAGGCCTGTTAGAAAGAACAACTCAGTTCAGCTCCCTGCAAATACAGGACTCTCCCTCGTGGTTTCTACACAACACAGTTCCCTGCTCAGGAGTTTGTCTTGTCAGCAGTGCCACTTCGCGTGGGTGTTTGCCTAGAAGCCTTTACAGCCTCCACCACATCTCTTGGGGATGTTCAGTCTGGAGAGGAGAAGGCTCTGAGAAGACCTAATTGTGCCCTTCCAGTATCTGAAAGGGGCTACAGGAAAGCTGGTGAAGGACTTTTTAGGGTGTCAGGTAGTGATAGGACTAGGGGGAAAGGAGCCAAGCTAAAAATGGGTAGATTCAGACTGGATGTTAGGAAGATGAAGACACCAACAAGTACCTAAACACCTGTGGGCACCTGTTTATCACTTTGGGAGGGGACATAATGGCCCAAACCTTTGTTTCCCCCATCAGCCAGGACATCTAATAAGCCTATTAGCCTTCCAGGACAGGAACTCAGCAGGGATCACTTCTCAAAACAAGAAGTTTGCCCAGCAGACCCAAGCTCCCCGCAGCCCAGCCTGGCTGTCCCCCACGGGGGCCGATGAACTTCCCTGTGACTCCAGATATGTTTAATTCTGCTCTGGACTTTCTCCAGGAAATCACTAATAATTACTAATTGTGTTTTTCTAAGGGAACTGAAAGGATGCATTCTTCCTGGAAACTCTCCCCTTAGCTTTTGCAATTAACTATGCTGCTCCTTTGGTTTGATTAATCCTCGTCTTTGTATCGCAGCTTCACTTCATCAAACAGGGCTGCTGAGCTTGCCAAGGATGCTTAAGTGTAAAAGATTTTCTCCTGGGTTGTTTGGTTTGGTTTTGGTTTGTTTGTTTGTTTGTTTTACTGTCACCTTTTGCTTTTCTCTACTGCTTTTATCTCTTGGAAACTTTTGATAGAACATCATAGAATGGCTTAGTTTGGAAGAGATCTTCTGCTCCAAGCTGCCTGCCATGGGCAGAGGTGCCTCTCAATTACACTTGGTTGCTCAATGTCTCATCCAACTTGGCTTTGAACAGTCCCAGGGAGGAGGCATCCACAACCTCCCTGGATGACCTGTTCCAGAGTCTCACCACCCACATACTGAAAAAATTCATAGAATCATAGAAGCAGTCAGGGTTGGAAGGGACCACAAGAATCAGCCAGTTCCAACTCCCCTGCCATGGGCAGGGACATCCTACCCTAGAGCAGGCTGCACACAGCCTCATCCAGCCTGGCCTTAAAGACCTCCAGGGAGGGGGCCTCAACCACCTCCCTGGGCAACCCCTTCCAGCCTCTCACCACTCTCATGCTCAACAACTTCCTCCTCAATCCAGTCTGCATCTCCCCACTTCCAGCTTTGCTCTGTTCCCCCCAGTCCTGTCACTCCTTGAAAACCTAAAAAGTCCCTCCCCAGCTTTTTTGTAGACCCCATTCAGACCCTGGAAGGCCACAAGAAGGCCACCTGGGAGCCTCCTCTTCTCCAGACTGCACAGCCTCAACTCTTTCAGTCTGTGCTCACAGCAGAGCTGCTGCAGCCCTCTGAGCATCCTCCTGGCCCTGCTCTGGACACTCTTCAGCATCTCCACATCCCTCTTGTCATAGGGGCTCCAGAGCTGGATACAGAACTCCAGGTGGGATCTCAGCAGAGTGGAGCAGAGGGGGAGAATTTCCTCCCTTGCCCTGCTGGCTCTGGTTGTCTTTCTGGGCTGCAAGTGCACACTGCTGGCTCATTTTCTTCCATTATCTTCCATTAAGTGCTTACTGAGTGTTAAAAAGCAGCTTTGGACATAGAATCATGGAATCATAGAACCATAGAATCATAGAACAATAGAACCATAGAATCATGGAATTGTAGAACAATAGAATCATGGAATCATAGAACCATAGAATCATAGAACAATAGAACCATAGAATCATGGAATCATAGAACAATAGAATCATGGAATCATAGAACCACAGAATCATAGAATGGTTTAGGTTGGAAGAGACCTCAAAGCTCATCCAGTTCCATAGGCAGGGACACCTCCCACTAGAAGAGGTTGCTCAAGGCCTCATCCAACCTGACCTTGAACACCTTCAGGGAGGTTATAGAGCACAGAATCACCCAATATGATCTTTGATCACATTGGGTGATTCTGTGCTCCACAATCTCCCTGGGCAACCTGTGCCAGTGTCTCACCACCCTCACTGTAAAGAATCCAGACAAGGGACCTGCATCATTGAAGCATAGAGGTTCATTCTCACCTCACACAATCTCCTGGAAAGGAAATAAATGAAATTCAAAGCAGTGTGGGGTTGTATGGCCCTGCTTGCATGAGGAGCTGCCTCTTGAACCAGGCCCTTCATGCAAACAATAAGTCAGAAATGTGGTAAGGATTTACTTTCTGTTCTCTCAAATGAAGATGGCTTGGCTGCATCCAGTATATTAAATCCTTCCTGCTGCTAAGCTTAAAGAAACTGATTCTCCTCTAACATATTTTGATTTGACTACTGTAGCTTCCAAGTGCTATAAAGCAGCAGAGTAGTTTGCCTTGGCCTCACACCTAGTTACAGTAGTGCTAACTTCAAAATTGCTGCAGAAACCCACATCTGGAGTCAATTGAGTGAATTTTAACCAGCTTTGGTGGTAATATGCGAGCAATATTTCATCCTTGTGTGTATTTCACTCATCTTATAGGGGAAAAAAAAGATGCCTCATTCCAAGACTCCTAGACATATTTCTTTGCTGTCTCATATATCAAGAGTATCAGAACTGAGCGGACTGCTTAAAACTGGATATATCCAAACACTCTCTCTTATCCTAAACAAGGGGGAAGTATTTTTTGCCAACACTTCCATTTCCTACAGAGGATAAAAAAGAAATATACATATCATAGAATCATAGAATCAAGCAGGTTAGAAGAGACCTCCAAGATCATCCAGCCCAACCTAGCACCCAGCCTTGTCCAATCAACCAGACCATGGCACTAAGTGCCTCATCCAGGCTTTGCTTGAACACCTCCAGGGACGGTGACTCCACCACCTCCCTGGGCAGCCCATTCCAATGCCAATCACTCTCTCTGTGAAGAATTTCCTCCTAACATCCAGCCTGTACTTCCCCCAGCACAACTTGAGGCTGTGTCCCCTTGTTCTGTTGCTGGGTGCCTGGCAGAAGAGCCCAACCCCACCTGGCTACAGCCTCCCTTCAGGTAGCTGCAGACAGCAATGAGCTCTGCCCTGAGCCTCCTCTTCTGCAGGCTGCACACCCCCAGCTCCCTCAGCCTCTCCTCATAGGGTTTGTGTTCACATGTATGTGGATGCTGAATTTAGCCAGCTGCTGAGGATTTGTAGTGTTGGCTGAGGGAGGTGGAGGTGGTTGAGGGAGGTGGAGGTGGTTGTGGTTTATCAATCCCCTCTCACATGAGGGATCTGGAAAGAAACGATCATAGGACGGTTTAGGTTGAAAGGGACCTCAAAGATTCTAACCCCCTGCCATAGGCAGGGACACCTCCCACTAGAACAGGTCACTCAAGGCCTTATCCAACCTGGCCTTGAACACCTCCAGGGAGGTTGTGGAGCACAGAGTCATCAAAGATCACATTGGGTGACTCTGTGCTCCACAACCTCCCTGGGCAACCTGCATCACCCCCAAAATCCTTGGCCAGATCCTGCTTTCCTTGAAATGCATGGCAAATTTGTCAACAAAACACTCTTCTGGCTCAATAGTTGAGGAGGTGGAGGAGTGAGAGAGAGAAGTTTAACAGCTGGAATTAAGCAGCGGGAATAACGTGAAGCAGGCTGAAGCTTCGGATTAGGTTTAGTTTAATGCTGGGGTTGAAGGCTGAGCTCGCCTGTGCCAAAATCAGACATCCAAAAGCAGAAGGAGAGAGCTTTCAGCTCAGGATTTGGCTCAAAGCCAGAGCGGGGTTGTGGGCGTCGGGCCAGGTATCCAGCACTGAGACAGCCACAAGGCTCAAATTCAGCCACTTGAAACTCCACTTCTCTACCGGCAGAAAAAAATGTTAACCTGGTGCAAAAAAAGAAAGTACTTTCATTTCCCAAAAGGTTGTGAGTGTGGGGACCTCATTCCCACCAAAGAATCACAGAACCTGAGAGGTTGGAAGGGACCTCCAGAGGTCACAGGATCAGAGGATGTATGGGGTTGGAAGGGACCTCCAGAGATCATCCAGCCCAACCAGAGATCATTCAGCCCAACCTCCCTGCCAAGGCAGGATCACTCAGGGTAGTTCACACAGGAACATGTCCAGGTGGGTTCTGAAAGTCTTCAGAGAAGGAGACTTCACAACCTCTGTCTGGGCAGCCTGCTGGAGCTGTCAGTGTCTAAAGGGGACCTACAGGAAAGCTGGGGCAGGACTGTTTAGAAGGGGTTGGCCTTGAGCAGCCTGCTCTAGTGGGAGGTGTCCCTGCCTATGGCGGGGGGTTGGAGCTGGATGATCCTTGAGGTCCCTTCCAACCTAAACCATTCTATGATTCTATGATAGGGTGAGGGGCAACAAATTGAAGCTGGAGCAAGGGAGAGTGGTGAAATATTGGAAGAGGTTGCTCAAGGATGTGGTTGAGGATCCTGGAGATGCTCGAGATCTGACTTAATGTGATCCTGGGCAGCCTGGTTGACTTGGAGGTGTCCCTTGTTGACTGCAGGGGAGTTGGTCAAGACGACCTTTGGAGGGTCTCTTCCAACCTGATGCAATCTGTGAGTCTGTGAATCTGAATCTGTGTGGAACTCCGACTGCTTGCAGGGAGGTGATCAGCCAGGTGGAGACAGGCATTAAACTAAACAAACCCCCAGAGTGGTTTGGGTTTGAGGGCTGTTTTTTTGAGTTGGGTTTTTTTTTTGGAGGGGGGGAAGGCTTGGTTTGGTTTTGGGGTTTTTTTCCTGTTTATTTATCATAGAATCACATCAAGGGCTGGAAGGGACCTCAAAAGCTCATCCAGTCCAACCTCCCTGTCAGAGCAAGATCACCTAGAGCAGATAGCACAGGAATGCATCCTGGCAGAGCTTGAATATCTCCAAAGAGGGAGTCTCCACAACCCCCCTGGGCAGCCTGTTCCAGGGTTCTGTCACCCTCACGGGAAAAAAAAATTCTCCTCATGTTTAAATGAAACTTCCTATGCCTCAGCTTCCACCATTGCCCCTTGTCCTGGCATTGGGCATCACCCAGCAGAGCCTGGCTCCAGCCTCCTGCCACTCACCTTTACATTTTGATAAGCTTTGATGAGGTCACCTCTCAGTCTCCTTTTCTCCAAGCAGCACAGCCCCAGCTCCCCCAGGCTCTCCCTGTAACAGAGCTGTTCCGTTCCCTTCATCATCTTTGTGGCTCTGTGCTGGCCTCTCTCAAGCAGTTCCATGTCCCTCTTGAACTGGAGGGCCCAGAACTGGACACAGTGCTCCAGATGTGTCGTCAGTAGGGCAGAGTAGAAGGGTCAGGAGAACATCTCTCGACCTACTAAGCACAGCCCTTCTAATCCCCCCCAGGATGGCATTCGGGGGGGTGTTTTGGTTTGTTCTGTTGGGTTGTTTGGGTTGTGGGTTTGTTTCAATCTGAAGGGACCACCACTGGTGCCAGGCTGTTTTCTTGTAGTGCTTCAAAAAGCTATTAAAGGCAATTGTCATGCTGAGCAGACTGGGAGCTGAACTCCAGAGGTACCATCCTATTGGTGCTCCCAGCACTGCCTTCCTCCACCCCTCTCTGCCATGAATTTAATGCAGGTGCAGACACAAACCTAACATAAGGGAGCAATTTTCTGATTCATTCATGTAAGACCCTGAGGGAGAGTAGGAACAAGATGTACAAAGGTAATGTGGCATTGTTAAAAAATTAACTTTGCTTCCATTTTATGGAGCCATAGTGCCATGTTGCTTAGCTACCTGGAGCAGGAATTCAGCTGTAAACAAGGGATTTCATTTGTCAGTCCCTTGGGTTTTCAGCTGTGTTTGAGCAGTACTTTAAAATGTCCTTCTTTTGCCATCTCCTTGGCTTGCTCCTTGCCATTCCTTGTACCTTTTTGTTTCTGGCTGCTGTTGCTCCTCCAGCAGCGTTGAGAGAAGGAGATGGTGGTGGTGGTGGTGTCCAAGCTAGGCTAGGAGCACTTTGCTGTCTCAGTGGCATCCTGGCTTGTATTAAAAGTACTGTGGCCGCCAGGAGCAGGGAGGTGATTGTCCCCTTGGACTTGGCACTGGTGAGGCCACACCTCGAGTGTTGTGTTCACATTCGGGCACCACAGTACAAGAGCGAAGTGGAGGTGCTGCAGCAGGTCCAGAGGAGGGCAATGAAGCTGGGGAAGGGCCTGGAGAATAAATCTTTTTCACGCTAACCATCCCCAGCTCCCTCAGTTGCTTCTCACAAGGCTGAGAGGAGACCTCATCGTTGTCTATAGCTACCTGAAGGGACATTGTGGAGAGGCTGCTGCTGGGCTCTGCTCACAGGGAATTGGAGACAGAAGAAGGGGGAATGGCCACAAGCTGAGGCTGGGGAGGTTTAGATTGGACATTTGGAAGAGGTTTTTCATGGAGAGAGTGGTCAGGGACTGGAGTGAGCTGCCCAGGGAGTTCTTTGCCAGCTGGACAATGTAGTTATCCAAGCAGGTGGAAGTGAGTTAATTATCCTGGTATATGATTACATCACTAGTGGAAATTCTGGGTTTGCCCTGGAGATCTCCACCAATGTGCCTGCTCAGAGCTGAACAGCCCAAACCCTTTCAGTCTGTCTATGAGGACAGACTGAAAGAGTTGGGGCTGTGCAGGCTGCAGAAGAGGAGGCTCCCAGGTGACCTTCTTGTGGTGTCCCAGGATCTGAAGGGGGCCTACAAAAAAATCTGGGGAGGGACTTTTTAGGCTCTCAGAGAGTGCCAGGACTGAGGGGAATGGAGCAAAGCTGGAGGTGAGGAGATTCATCCTGGATGTGAGGAGGAAGTTGTTGAGCATGAGAGTGGTGAGAGCCTGGAATGGGTTGCCCAGGGAGGTGGTTGAGGCCCCATGGCTGGAGGTGTTTAAGTCCAGGCTGGATGAGGCTGTGTGCAGCCTGCTCTAGGGTAGGATGTCCCTGGCCATGGCAGGGGGGTTGGAACTGGCTGTTTCTTGTGGTCCCTTCCAGCCCTGACTGATTCTGTGATTCTAAGGTCGCCTCTCTGATTCCCTAACAGTGAGTGCTGACAAATCTGGGCCTTGTAAGGCATTGTCGTTGCTTAACAGAGCCATGCCTGTGACCCACAAGCATCGCCTCTGCCTTGTACCCAGCACACCTCCCAGTAAGGCAGCTGTTAGACTACACCGCCTCATGTTGGGATCTGCTTATGAAAACACAGTGACAAGCAGCTTCCCTGCCCTATTTACACTCTAAACAAGCTTAAGGCACCTTACAAGCACGGGGAAGATGGGGAGAGATAAGCTGTGACGAGAGGTTAAGGAGCTGGGCTGAAGATAGGAGGAAAAATACTTCCATTGATAAGGCAAACTCTCAAAAGCTTTCTCTCCTCCCTTTCCCTTCTGGCTCTGCAGATGGCTGGGGGAGAATCTGTCTTTCACAACAAGCAGTACTGAAGCAACGTGTACTTTTGAAGTTTAGTCACCCACTAATTACCAGTCTTTCATTAACAGCACAGAGACACAAATGATGAAGTGCTTGCTTATATCCAGTAGCCTCTATTGTTGAGGCTTACAAAAATAAATCATTAGCTGCATGCTTGTTAAGCCTGCTGAGGCTCTTTATGTAAACTCCCTGGCTCCTATTTTGGCTCACACAGCTGGTTAAGATACCTCAGCTAACATTTCTTGGTTTAAAAGGGAGGGCTAATTGCTTACATGTCAGAAGTGTTGAGTTGTCTTGGAGACGACAGGAATGTAATGTGGGCACAGCTCATCAAGGCCAAGTTGGATGTGTATTTGAGCAACCTGAACTAGTGACACCCAAATTCCTGGAGCCTTCCATATTTTGACACAACAACCCCAAGCAGCACTACAGGCTGGGGACAGAGAGGCTGAGAACAGCCAGGCAGAGAGGGCCCTGGGGGTGCTGGTAGAGAGTAGCTGAAGATGAGGCAGCAGCGTGGACAGATGGGCAGAGACCCAATGGCATCCTGGGCTGGCTCAGGAACAGTGTGGCCAGCAGGACAAGGGAGGTTCTTCTGCCCTGTGCTCAGCACTGCTCAGGCCACACCTTGAGTGCTGTGTCCAGTTCTGGGCTCCTCAATTCAAGAGAGATGTTGAGGTGCTGGAAGGTGTCCAGAGAAGGGCAGCAAGGCTGATGAGGGGCNCTGGAGGTGAGGAGATTCATCCTGGATGTGAGGAGGAAGTTGTTGAGCATGAGAGTGGTGAGAGGCTGGAATGGGTTGCCCAGGGAGCTGACTGAAGTGTTTAAGGCCAGGCTGGATGAGGCTGTGTGCAGCCTGCTCTAGGGTAGGATGTCCCTGGCCATGGCAGGGGGGTTGGAACTGGCTGATCCTTGTGGTCCCTTCCAGCCCTGACTGATTCTGTGATTCTATGAAATTCTGGGATCACAGAAGCACAGAATATCAGAGGCTGGAAGAGATCTTGAAAACACATCCAGCCCAACCCCCCCGCCACAGGTAGGGACACCTTCCACTAGCCCAGCTTGCTCCAGCTTTCATCCAACCTAGCCTCGAATTCCACCAGTGAGGAGACATCCACAACCTCCCTGGGCAACCTGTTCCAGTGCCTCACCACCCTGGCTGTAAAGAATTTCTTTCTCATCTACAGTCGAAGTCTACTCCCCTCCAGCTCAAACAGCTCTGCCTTCCCCTTCCCCACCGCGGGTGCTGCTCTTCAAGGGAATATCTGAAGGCTGACGCAGAAGCTCAGCCAGTGAGGCACTTGTTTGGTTAAGATTTCAGCCTTGACCCCCATCCCTAAGCCCTTGTTGGTTATTAATCACGTGTTTGCCTGAATCAAAGAGACTATTTTTGGAGGGGGGGGGGGTTGGGGGGGAGGAAATTGTTCTGGGACCTGAGTTGTTAACACACCACCCAAGCTTGCCCAGATGACAAATAACCTTGGCATGATAGCCAAGGTTCATCCAGCTGCTCAGCCTCCCCCTCCCCACCAAAAGCAAGTGATTGATGGTGTTGATGTTCTAAATAGGCTTCAGCTATGCCAAATATCAGGGCTGCAACAGAAGTCCTTGGAGTACATAGCTTAGGTAGGCAAGCAAACCTGTTCCCAGCATATGGCAGCTGGCAGAGTGGTGTCAGGATTAGAGGTAACCTCGCAGGGTTTGTCTGGTTTCTTTGGGAGCTCTGTGCCGGAATGAGCAGGGTCACGCCAGGTCCACGCAGAGCTTCCGATTGCCCTCGATTTTCTCTGTAACTGGACACCCTTCTGAGCTGTCAGGGACGTTTGGGTTTCTTAGCAGAGATCAATACACTGGTTGGGTTGTTTTTTTTTTCTCCCAGCACGGTTCTGAGGAGGGAAGAAGAATTGGATGTGCTCAGAAGTTGCTGTCTGGGAAAGGGAGGCAAAGGGGTTTGTGCCTTAAAGGGATGGGAAATTCACACCTGAATGGTTTTATCTTGGTGACACAGCAGTGCTGGTTCATTCTACCAATCCACAAAGGGCTTCTCATCGATACTCTGCAGGATCAAGCAGCTGTACTGCAGAAGAAACTGTTTCATTGATCACCTCTTTCCCTCCACTACCACCCCCTCACCCCCAGCGAAATCTCATTGATTTGGGTTTTTAACTCTGCTTTGTAGTGGATGCTGTTCCCAGGGCTGTCAGCCTGCTGGGTGGGGAGCAGAAGTATAGTTTGGGAAATTCTGGAATCACAGAATCACTGAATGTCAGGGGATGGAAGTGATCTTGAAAGCTCATCCAGTCCAACCCCTGAGCAGGATCACCTGGAGCAGGTCACACTTGAACGTGTCCAGTCAGGTTTTGAGTACCTCCAGAGAGGGAGACTCCACAGTCCCCCTGGACCCTGTGAGGAGAGGCTGAGGGAGCTGGGGGTGTGCAGCCTGCAGAAGAGGAGGCTCAGGGCAGACCTCATTGCTGTCTACAACTACCTGGAGGGAGACTGTAGCCAGGTGGGGTTGGGTTCTGCTGCCAGGCAACCAGCAACAGAAGAAGGGGACACAGTCTCAAGTTGTGCCAGGGGAGGTCTAGGCTGGATGTGATGAGGAAGTTGTTGGCAGAGAGAGTGATTGGCATTGGAATGGGCTGCCCAGGGAGGTGGTGGAGTTGCCATCCCTGAAGGTGTTCAAGTAAAGCCTGGATGAGGCATTTAATGCCATGGTCTGGTTGATTGGCCAGGGCTGGGTGCTAGGTTGGACTGGCTGAGCTTGGAGGTCTCTTCCAACCTGCTTGATTCTATGATTCTATGGGCAGCCTGTTCCAGGGTTCTGTCACCCTCACTGAAAAAATTCCTCCTCATGTTGCCATGGAATTTCCTAAGCCTCAACTTCCACCCATGCCCCTTGTCCTGGGCATCACCAAGAAGAGTCTGACAGGAGGACAATCTGCCCTCTGCTCCTGCTACAGGGCAGACAGAAGTTAGGGTTCAGAGGGATGAGATCTTTCTCTGCTTGGTCATTTAGAGGTGAGGGTAAGCCTGCTTTGGACTAACACACCCCTGACATCTAGCTGGGTCTCAGCCCCTTCATCAAGGAATGTTCTCTGGTGCATCCCCCAGCCTGGCATTTCACATCTTCATCTGCTGTTGAGCCCTGGTACCTCCATGGGGCAATCTGTGTCCCTAGCCCTGACAAGCTCTCCACAGAGTGCTCTAATCTTACTTTCTAAGAGATTAACTCATCTTGGTTTTGAGCATGTGTTTGGATGGTTTCCTAGGCAGGATGCTGGAGAAAAAGTCTGTTGTGAAATGGCCTTGACCGTGTAGGCTGTCTCCTGGATGAAACCATTTCCTGCCTAACTGGAAGATGAGCCAGGTTCACAGATGGAAAACCAGCTTCTCTACTGAGTCACTCCAGTTTTGGGCCAGCAGATCTCTACTGGATGTTGCCATCTCAGAATCCATACCTGAATTTATTACCAACTCACTTCTTGTTGGTGGTTGGCACATTGCATCTCCTGCCTACCAAGCCACCAGGCTGTCAGTGGTGATTAGCAGTTAAATCCTACATCCTTCAGGGCTCTGGGCTGCCTCAAGTGATTTTATTTGCATCCTGGCTGGGAGCACAACAAGAAGCCAGGCTTGAATCCACATATTTTCCACTTGATCAGTTTGCCCAGAGCTACATCCAGCCTGGCCTTAAAAACATCCAGGGATGGAGTTTCCACCAACTCCACTGGCACAGGCCAGTGTCTCACCACCCTCATGGTGAAGAACTTCTTCCCAACATCTAATCTAGATATCCCCTTCTCTAGCCTGGATCCATTCCCCCCAGTCTTATCACTGCCCAACACCCTAAAAAGTTCCTCAGCAGCTTTCTTGTAGCCCACTTCAGATACTGAAAGGCCACAATAAGGTCATGTTCAGAGCCCTCTCCTCTCCAGACCAGCAGCCCCAACTGTCTCAGCCTGTCCTCATAGCAGAGCAGCTCCAGACCTCTGATCATCCTCGTGGCCCTTCTCTGAACACATTCCAGTATGTCCATATCTTTCCTGTAATAGGGGCTCCAGAACTGGACACAGCATTCCAGAGATGAGGTCTCATGAGAGCAGTGTGAATCTTGTAGAGCAGGCTTCTAGGTTAGACTTGGTGATCCTGAGGGGCTTAGCCAACCTGCATGTTTCTGTGATTCTGTGACATAGATGAGCACCAGCTTTGGACCTGATGATCTTAAAGGGGAAGGGCCTGGAGAATAAATCTTATGAGGAGGAACTGAGGGGGCTGGGGATGGTTAGTGTGGAGAAAGAGGAGGCTGAGGGGAGACCTCACTGCTGTCTACAGCTACCTGAAGGGACATTGTGGAGAGGCTTCTGCTGGGCTCTGCTCACAGGTAGTTGGAGACAGAACAAGGGTGAATGGCCTCAGGCTGAGGCTGGGGAGATTTAGATTGGACAATAGGGAGAAGTTTTTCACAGAGAGAGTGGTCAGGGACTGGAATGTGCTGTCCAGGGAGGTGGTGGAGTCACCCAGCCTGGCTGCGTTTAAGTGTGGTGGTGCTTAGGGCTATGGTTTCAGGTGACTCTTGTAGAGCAGGGTTCTAGGTTGGACTCTGAGATCCTTGAGGAGCTTTGCCAACCTGCATGTTTCTGTGACTCTGTGAAATGACAAATCTGGTTCTAATGCTTGCAAACATCGTCCTCAAGCACTGGACCAGGCTGCCCAGGGAGTGGTGGAGTCACCATCCAGAGAGGTGCTCAAAAAACCCTGTAGACATGGGACTCTGGGACAAGGTTTGGGGGCATGATGGTGTTGGGCTGATGGCTGGATACAATGATCATAGAATCACAGAATGATCTTTCCCAGCTGTGTGAATCTCTGAAGCCTGCAAGGTTTTTAAATGCAGCTAAGGAGAGCTTGGCTTTGGATGTCCCCTGCCTGTGAGCATTTCATCTCCTCCGCAGCTTTGGGTCTCCCAGGTATTTACAGTGAGCTATTTGTATACTCAATGGGCTCCACTGTATGAGGAGACTGCTTTAAACTACATATTAAAGAGTTGATTTCACTTCATGTGGGTTTTGTTATGTGATTTTTTTTTTCCTGCCAGCAATGTGGGTTTTGAAAAGGTTTGGGTTTTCTTTTGTAAACCTGTGGAGCTCACAGCTATGGAGCTGCACCTTAAAAGGTGAAGCGGAGCCCTTCGCTTGCTGAGGGTGCTCGAGGGAGCTGCTGTTGGAGCACATTCATAGAATCAACCAGGTTGGAAGAGACCTCCAAGATCATCCAGCCCAACCTAGCACCCAGCCCTATCCAGTCATCTAGACCATGGCACTAAATGCTTCATCCAGTCTTTTCTTGAACACCTCCAGGCATGGTGACTCCACCACCTCCCTGGGCAGCCCATTCCAATGCCAATCACTCTCTTTGCCAACAACTTCCTCCTAACATCCAGCCTAGACCTCCCCTGGCACAACTTGAGACTGTGTCCTCTTGTTACAGTCTCACAGTATCACCAAGGTTGGAAGAGACCTCGTAGATCATCAGGTCCAACCTGTTAGAACAGTGCTCAAGGCCAGACCATGGCACCAAGTGCCATGTCCAATCCTGCCTTGAACAGCTCCAGGGACAGCAACTCCACAACCTCCCTGGGCAGCCCATTCTAGTAGCCAATGACTCTCTCAGTGAAGAACTTTCTCCTGTTGCTGGTTGTCTGGCAGAAGAGCCCAACCCCACCTGGCTACAGCCTCCCTTCAGGGAGCTGCAGACAGCAATGAGGTCTGCCCTGAGCCTCCTCTTCTGCAGGCTGCACACCCCCAGCTCCCTCAGCCTCTCCTCATAGGGTTTGTGTTCCAGGCCTTTCACTGTCTTCGTTGCAAGACATTGCAAGCTCTGTGCACTGCTTGAAGCCTGAGTGGGAGTTTTGCTTCTCTCTCTGTAGGCAAAACAGTGATAAGGTTGTGCAGAAGCAGGCAGGAAAGGTTACTTAGAAATTGCTTCAACATGGCCCTTGCTATAATATTATCTGAATTGGTCTGGGTATTTAAAAGAGAATTAGCCATAATGACCTCACTCTGTCGCTTTTCCTTTTGTTCCTGCTTTTCCCAGAGGGGGTACAAAAATGAGAGAGAGAGTTTGGTTTATCAATAGAGTTCAATTAGGGTTTCTGCCTCCATCTCCCATGTCACAGAATCACAGAACTATCAATGGGTTTGCTCATTTCTCAGTCTCCAAAGCAGCAAACACATCACAGTCTTAGAACAGCAAGAAAATCTCACCTTATCAAATGCCTTTTGGGGCTGCAACAGACTCAAGATTATTTTAAGAAAGCAACAGACCTCTTTTTCATAGAATCAAGCAGGTTGGAAGAGACTTCCAAGATCAGCCAGTCCAACCTAGCACCCAGCTCTGTCCAATCAACCAGACCATGGCACTAAGTTCCTCATCCAGGCTTTGCTTGAACACCTCCAGGCATGGTGACTCCACCACCTCCCTGGGCAGCCCATTAAAAAATGGAAACAAATTAAAAGGGAAAAAGAAAAAAGAAAATAAAAAGGAAAAAAAAAAAAAGAAAAAAGATAACAGGAAAAGAAAAGGGAGGAAAAAGGAAAAAGGAAAAATGAAAGAAAAAATAAAAAACAAAGAAAAAGAAAAAAGGAAATGAGAAAAGAAACCAAAAGAAAAAAAGGAAAAAATAAAAAAGAAAAAAGAAAAAAAGGAAAAATAGAAAAGAAAAAAGGGGAAAAAAAGAAAAGAAAAAAAAAAGAAAGAAAAAAGGAAATAGGTTGAGTCTGTGACCAGAAAACCTCCCTCTTTTTTCATACTAACTGTCCAGTAAACTATTCTGACAACAATTCCAATCCCATCAG
>WAAF01014977.1:7749-45613 GCA_013400475.1 Tricholaema leucomelas | reverse complement strand
GAAAAATAAAAAAAGGAAAAATAAAAAAGAAAAAAGGAAAGAAGAAAAAAAAAGGAAAAAAAAAGGAAAAATATAAAAGAAAAAAGGAAACAAGAGAAAGGAAGAAAAAATGAAAAGAAATAGGAAAAAAAGAAAAACATGAACCAAGAAAAAAAGGAAAAAGGAAAAGTAGAAAAGAAAAAAGAAAAATGTAATAAAGAGAAAAGAAAAAAAGAAAAATGAAAGAGAAAAGAAAAAAGAAAATGAGAAAAAAAAAGGATAACTAGAAGAAAGAAAACTTAAAGAAACTCTCACACACTTCTGAAGAGAAAGAATTTTTTCAATCAAAAGCTAAAGCAGCCAGCAGTGGCTGGAAAAGATCTCCTGAGGAGTGATTATTTTTTCCCCCCACTAGCCAAATAGGCATGGCAAATGTAAGTATGCACAGCTGTGTTTATGCCAATGATTAGACATTCTCTTTCTCTGTGACCTCTCTGCATTGAGCTGGCAAGACACCTGGCTGTGCTTACAAGTGTCTCCTTCATACATTTACATTTCTTCAACTCGGACCTCTTTCTCCCTCTCCTGCCCTTTTCTTCTCTTAAAAATGCCATAAGGAAAAGAAAAAAACCAAACCAACCAACCCACAGTTAAATCTGAGGCACTCCTGCCTTTATTTTGCCTTCATGTTTGCAAGGGGGGACTTCTTTCCTGCAAGGGTCCCAGAGCACTGGCACAGGCTGCCCAGAGAGGTTGTGGAGTCTCCTTCTCTGGAGCCTTTCCAGGCCTGTCTGGATGTGTTGCTCTGTGATCTGTGTTAGATAGTTGTCCTGCTCTGGCAGGGGGGTTGGGCTCGATGATCTCCTTGGGTCCCTTCCAACCCCTAATATCCTGTGAGCCTGTGAAGGTGTTGGTTAAGACTCTACCCTGTGCCTTTACACGTGTTAAATAAAAGCATTAGCGCTCTCTTTACACTGAGGATAAAACCTTCTTTTTCAGGCTGAGTCTGAGGGGAGGAGGTGGCAATCGCATACCAGGAGTGCAATAGGAGCTAAGCCCCAGTGCCTGCTTCTCTACCTCTGCCCTTGCCATTTCTTTGATGCCAAATGTTTGTGCCTGTGTGATTTGGGCTGTCCTCGCTGCTCTGGGTGGTGCTTAGTGCATATGGAGAGGAAATAGGGAACCAAAATAGCACAGAAATTCTGCACCTCTGATTGTTACTGATGTGGATGTGAGACAGAGATGGATTAAAATCTTTCTTCACTGGTATCAAAGAACCTTGGTACAGAGCTGAATTTCTTCCTAAGTCTTCTTCCTCCTGACCCTTTCATAGATTCATAGAACATTTTAGGTTGGAAGGGACCTTAAAGCTCATCCAACACACCCCACCCCCCCCACCCCGGCCATGGACACCGTCCATTAGATGTTATTGCTCAAGGTCTTCTTCCCCCTAGGTACTCTGAGTCATAAGCCAATGCCCTTCCTGCTACTTCAACCTTTCTCTGCAGCTAGAATCATAGAATAGAATCAAGCAGGTTGGAAGAGACTTCCAAGATCATCCAGTCCAACCTAGCACCCAGCCCTGGCCAATCAACCAGACCATGGCACCAAGTGCCTCATCCAGGTTTTGCTTCAACACTTCCAGGGATGGCAACTCCAGCACCTCCCTGGGCAGCCCATTCCGATGCCAATCACTCTCTCTGCCAACAACTTCCTCCTAACATCCAGCCTAGACCTCCCCTGGCACAGCTTGAGACTGAGTCCTCTTGTTCTGTTGCTGGTTGCCTGGCAGAAGAGCCCAACCCCACCTGGCTACAGCCTCCCTTCAGGTAGCTGTAGACAGCAATGAGGTCTGCTCTGAGCCTCCTCTTCTGCAGGCTGCACACCTCCAGCTCCCTCAGCCTCTCCTCACAGGGCTGTGCTCCAGGCCCCTCCCCAGCCTTTCTGCCCTTCTCTGGACACCTTTCAGCACTTCAACGTCTCTCTTGAATTGAGGAGCCCAGAACTATACCAAGATATGCATCAGATCCTTCCCTTCTGAGTCTCCAAACTCCAAAACTTCTCCATATTTGTTCCTTTCCTGTTATCATTAGTTGTGGAGACTCCAACCAGGGAGGTTGGATGGTGCCCTGAGCAATGTGCTCTAGCAAAAAGTGTTCCTGCCTACAGCAGGGTGGGGATTAGAACTAGATGATCATTAGGGCCCCTTTAACAGAATCACAGCACCATGCAGGCTGGCAAAGCCCCTCAGGATCACCAAGTCCAACCTGGACCCCTGTTCTACAAGGTTCACCTGAAACCATAGCCCTAAGCACCACATCCAAACCACCCTTAAACACATCCAGCCTGGGTGATTCCACCACCTCTCTGGGCAGCTCATTCCAGTCCCTGCCCACTGTCTCCATGAAAAACTAATACCTAATCTAAACCTCCCCAGGTCTCATGGGAACCAAAGCAGAATTCCCAGTAAATTGAAAGTTCCCAGATCATTTCAAGATTGATTCTCTCAAGCTTATTATAGTTCCTCCCCCCCCACACACACTTCTTTGGCTATATCTAAGTACTTCAGAGCACTACTGACTGCAAGCTGTAGATCTAGTCCCTCTTTTAATAACTGTCTTCTTATTGCTTTCCTTAGAGTCACAATAAATCTCAGCTGAAGAACTATGTCTCTACATGTGCAGAACGAGAGCAAATGAAATGACAATGAGAAGCATCTGTACATAAGACACTAATTTTCCTTTCCTTTCAAGCTATCTGAATCCATATCTGCCCTTCATCTGTACAATACAATGTCTCTTACTGCCTTCCCTCGATCAAATTAGCTTCCTCTCTATTTTCTGCTTCAAAACTATAACTCAAAAGCTTTGGATTGCTATTGTGCATTAGTCAAAGGTTCATTTGAGTTGGTGTTTTGATCATTTTGTTACAGGAAATGCTCAGGAAGAAGCACCTCCCTTACATCTGTTCATTTGGACTTGATGATCTTGGAGGTCTTTTCCAACCTTAATGATATTATTCCATGACTCTATGTATGATTGGAATATTTGCCATATGGCTTTAAGCTGGAAGAAGGCAGATTTAGACTGGATATTAGAAGGAAATTATTGACAGTGAGGATGCTGAAACACTGGAACAGGTTGCCCAGAGAGGTTGTGGATGCCTCCTCCCTGCAAGTGTTCAAGGGTCTTCAGCAAGCTGATCTAATGGATGTCCCTGCCCATGGCAGGGGGGTTGGAACTAGATGATCTTTATGGTCCCTTTCAACCCAAACTATTCAATGACTATTCAATAGGAGGAGGAAGTTGTTCAGCATGAGAGTGGTGAGAGCCTGGGAGGAGTTGCCCAGGGAGGTGGTTGAGGCCCCATTCCTAGAGGTGTTTAAGGCCAGGCTGGATGAGGCTGCAGCCAGACGGATCTAGGGTAGAGTGTCCCTGCCCATGGCTGGGAGGTTGGAACTGGCTGATCCTTGTGGTCCCTTCCAGCCCTGACTGATTCTGTGATTCTGATTCTATGATTCAGTATTCAATGACTATTCATTATTCAATGACTATTCAATAGTCTTCTAAGGGTTGATTCTAGACCTGAGTATCCAAAGATTTCCACTCTGGTCCTGTTGAAGCTCTCAGTCCCAATGCAGAACCAAGTTAAATGTTCTCAGGATATATTTAAGCACAATCTGAAGAAATAATTACTGAGAGATTTCTTTGCACAGCAAAGATGAAGAGCCCTGAAGCTCAAAAACAAGAAACCTCAACACAGTCACCCATCTCTTCACATAGAATGGTTTAGGTTGAAAGGGACCTCAAGGATCATCCAGTTCCAACCCCCTGCCATAGGCAGAGACATCTCCCACTAGAACAGATTGCTCAAGGCCTCATCCAACCTAGTCTTGAACACCTCCAGAGAGGGAACATCAGCAACCTGCCTGGCCAATCTGTTCCATACATACCTCCCAACATCATCCTTCAGAGCTAGGGAAACACAGGCAGGGCAAAAAGATTTCACAGCAGAAACAATCCTGTAATTAGGTTTGTTGGGAAGTGTAAAGGGAAGATTTAACTCCAAGATAAATGGGTTTGCCTGCTTTTGGCTAGCCCTGTTAATGCACTGGAATCTATAGTTTGGTTGTGGGAAAGGGAAATAAGCACCTCTGGCAACACACAAGTTGGAAGAAAATGAAGGGGGTGAAGAAGAATGGAAGTAAGGAACAGAAACAGGCAGGTTGGAAGGAGAGGAAGCAGCAGTGGGGGTGCATTAGGTAATCCTTTCTTTGTGCTTGAAAAGAAAGACTCTTTCAGGTGAGACATTTCATGTGAAGCCAGACAAGGCACTGGCTCAGACATTCATGTTACCAGCCTTGTGTTTTACAGTAACAAGCTGGTGGCAACAGGCATAGATGCACGGAGTCATTTCCATCCCTGGCAAGGCTGATTTAAGAGGTTTCTACCACCTCAATTATTAGAGCTAAGGAAAAGGGAGAAAAAACCCACCTTGGATCTTTTCACTTGCCCAGTTCTTAATATTACTTGTCCTGCTGAGCACAAAATGAAGCACCTCATCAGGGAGAGCAGTCTGGAGGTGCTGAAGGCTGTGGTGCTAGGGGACATTGAAGGGAAGTGTCCCTTGTGCCACCAGAGAAACCACAAGTACCCTCAGCGGCTGGGTAGCAATTTCCCTCTGCTCAGCAAAGAGAAGGGCAGAGGATGACTCTTGGGGTTGGGAATCCAGAAGCATCCAAGGGGTTTAAACACCAACCCACACCCAAAGACATCTCAGAATCACAGAAACATGCAGGCTGGCAAAGCCCCTCAGTATCACCAAGTCCAACCTAGAACCCTACTCTGCAAGATTCACCTGAAATCATAGCCCCAAGCAGATATAATCTCTAAGCAAATGCAATGAGCAGGAGGTGCCTGAGTCCTTCCAACCTTTTCAGGTCATGCTTTCAAGGAGCCTGAGAAGAGCATTGCCCTGGGATGGAATGGGATGGGTTGGGATGGAGTGGGGTGGGATGAGGTGGGAGAGATGGGATGGAGTGGAGTGGGTTCAGATGGAGTGGAGCAGAGTGGGGTGGGATGGAGCGGAGTTGGGTAGGATGGGAGGGGTGGGATGGGATGGAGTGGAGTGAGGTGGAATGGAGGGGGTGGGTTGGGATGGAATGGGGTGGAATGAAGTGGGATGAGATGTATCACCAAGTCCAACCATGGAGTGGAGTGCAGTGGGATGGAGTGGAGTGGGATGGGAGGGGTGGGACTGAAGTGGGATGGGGTGGCCATGACTGTGGGAGCCTGACCACCTTGCAGAGCCGATGCAGCAGAGGCCAGGCAGAGGTGGGGGGAGCCCTGAGTAGCACCCAGGGATCAGGTTCGTAAAGCTCCTTTGAGCTCAAAGCGTTTTGCGAGGGGCGTGGAGCAGCTGCCTCCCCAGCCCCAGGTTGAAAGGAGGGCTGGAGGGAAGGGGTAGGACCCGGCAAGCTTCCATGCCCTAGCCCGGGGCGCAAAGGTGGTTCGTTTGCCACCGTCACCCCTCCCACCTCCCAGCCACATTAAAGGCTGATTATTCACGCTTGATGTCAGCGAGGCAGGGCTCCGCTACCTGCTGCTCCCAGATCCCTTCCCTCGGGGGCCAGATTACCTCGGCGTGCACCAGCCTATTTGGGGTGGAGTTCATGGGGTGCCCGGGCAGGTGAGAGCCCAGGGCTGGCATCCTTCAGCCCCATGTGCTGCCTGCTTCATCTGTCCCACAAAGCAGCTCCATCATCAGCTTCTAAGGGACGAGTTTGGCTGTCCAGAAGTGGTTGTTCCCACCCAAAGTGGTTATTCCCACCCGTGAGGTCAATGGTGTGATGGGCATGGGGTGTGTGAGGTCTCTGGGGTGATGGGCATGGGGTGGGTAGGGTCCCTGGGTGCCACTCAGCACGCAGGGGTTCATTGGGGTCACACCAGCAGAGTCAAAGTGTCAAAGAAGCATTTACCTTCTGTACCTTTTTTATTTCAGTGAGAATCACAGAATAGAACCACAGAATGGGTTAAGTTGGAAGAGACCTCAGAGCTCACCCAGTTCCAACCTCCAACCTGCTCCCACTAGAACAGGTCGCTCAAGGCCTCATCCAACCTGGCCCTTGAACATCTCCAGGGAGGTTGTGGAGCACAGAATCACCCAATGTGACCTTTGATCACATTGGATGATTCTGTGCTCCACAACCTCCCTGGGCNACAGAATAGAACCACAGAATGGGTTAAGTTGGAAGAGACCTCAGAGCTCACCCAGTTCCAACCTCCAACCTGCTCCCACTAGAACAGGTCGCTCAAGGCCTCATCCAACCTGGCCCTTGAACATCTCCAGGGAGGTTGTGGAGCACAGAATCACCCAATGTGACCTTTGATCACATTGGATGATTCTGTGCTCCACAACCTCCCTGGGCAACCTGTGCCAGTGTCTCACCACCCTCAGACATATGATTCAGATATAATAATATGCCATTCAAGTTTATTTTCTGCTGCCCAACAATGTGGTCCTCTGCCAGTGCCTCCTGCAAACATAGACAGCAGTACTAGACTTAATATCTCTTGCACAAGCTATAGTTCAGCCTGGAGAAGAGAAGGATAAGGCATGAGCTCATTGCTGTCTACAACTACCTGAAGGGAGGCTGTAGCCAGGTGTGGTTGTGCTCTTCTGCCAGGCACCTAGGGACAGAGCAAGAGGACACAGCCTCAAGCTGTGCCAGGGCAGGTTCAGGCTGGATGTTAGGAAGAAGTTCTTCACAGCAAGAGTGATTGGCATTGGAATGGGCTGCCCGGGGAGGTGGTGGAGTCCCCATCTCTGGAGGTGTTTAAAAGGAGGCTGGATGGGGCACTTAGCGCCATGGTTTAGTTAATTAGAGGGATTAGGTGGTAGGTTGGACTCGATGATCTGGAAGGTCTTTTCCAACCTGCTTAATTCTGTGATTCTGTGATGGCTTCTGTGAAAAGGGGACACAGCCAACTGCCCCGCTGAGCAGCTCAGAAGCACAGAGGAGTGCTCCAAAACTCCAAGAGGAAGAGAGGGAAGGGAGAGGACTGAATTGACCCTTTTATCCCCTCACCATTCACAAGCTCACAGATTTTTATCGCACTTCTTAGCTGCAAGGCAAAGTGTTTCTTTGGAGTTGCTTCCAACGCCTGCTGCCAAATTCAGGCTGCGGTTGCAGCAGCTGTAACCCATCCCCCAAGGCTTGCACACCCCTGGCCTGGGAGCAGCTCGGCAGGAGTGCCTGAGAGCACTTGCGTAAGGCTGGTGGGGAGATGTTGGAGCTCTCTGCAGCCTCTGTGCTCGCAGTGCTGGCAGCAGTTCGTGAAGGGGGTTTGCAAAGGTTGTATGCCAAAATTCACAGGGTCACAGCACTGCCAGGGCTGGAAGCCTGGATGAGGCACTTTGTGCCATGGTCTGGTTGATTGGACAGGGCTGGGTGCTAGGTTGGTCTGGATGAGCTTGGAGGTCTCTTCCAACCTGGCTGATTCTATGATTCTGTGAAAGGGACCTCAAGGATCATCCAGTTCCAACTTCCCTGTCATGGGCAGGGACACCTCCCACTAACTAGATCAGGTTACTCAGAGCCACATCCAGCCTGGCCTTAAAAACATCCAGGGATGGAGCTTCCACCACCTCCCTGGACAACCTCTTCCAGTGTCTCACCACCCTCATGGTGAAGAGCTTCTTCCTAACGTCTAATCTCAATCTCCCCTCCTCTGGCTTGGATCCATTCCCCCCAGTCCTATCACTACCTGACAGCCTAAAAAGTCCATCAGCAGCTTTCTTGTAGCTCACCTCAGATACTGACAGGCCACAATAAGGTCTCCTGGGAGCCTTCTCTCCAGACTGAACAGCCCAAACTCTCTCAGTTTGTCCCCATAGCAGAGCAGCTGCAGCCCTCTGATCATCCTTGTGGCCTTCTCTGAACATGTTCCAGCACCTCCATATCCTTCTTGTAATAGAGGCTCAAGCACTGGATGCAGTACTCCAGCTGGGGTCTCACCAGAGTGGAGTTGAGGGGAAGAATCACCTCACTCAACCTCCTGGCCACACTTCCCTGCAGGGGTGGACAGACACTGGAACAGGCTGCCCAGGAGAGTGGTTGAATCTCCATCCCTGGAGGTGTTTTAAGGACCCATGATCTACTGGAAGCTATCTCTGCTCACCATTCTGTGATTCTAACTGTAGGGATGGTATTCTGGGACATGGTATAGCAAGCTTGGTGGTGTGGGGTTGAAGGTTGGACCTCATGATCTTCAAGCAGCGCTACAGGCAGGGGACAGAGTGGCTGAGAGCAGCCAGGCAGAGAGGGACCTGGGGGTGCTGGTAGAGAGTAGCTGAAGATGAGGCAGCAGTGCCCAGGTGGGCAGCAGAGCCAATGGCATCCTGGGCTGGCTCAGGAGCAGTGTGGGCAGCAGGACAAGGGAGGTTCTTCTGCCCCTGTGCTCAGCACTGATCAGGCAACACCTTGAGTGCTGTGTCCAGTTCTGGGCTCCTGAATTGCAGAGATGTTGAGGTGCTGGAAGGTGTCCAGAGAAGGGCAGCAAGGCTGGTGAGGGGCCTGGAGCACAGCCCTGTGAGGAGAGGCTGAGGCAGCTGGGGGTGTGCAGCCTGCAGAAGAGGAGGCTCAGGGCAGAGCTCATTGCTGTCTGCAGCTACCTGAAGGGAGGCTGTAGCCAGGTGGGGTTGGGCTCTGCTGCCAGGCACCCAGCAACAGAACAAGGAGACAGAGTCTCAAGCTGTGCCAGGGGAGGTCTAGGCTGGATGTTAGGAGGAAGTTGTTGGCAGAGAGAGTGATTGGCATTGGAATGGGCTGCCCAGGGAGGTGGTGGAGTCGCGGTGCCTGGAGGTGTTCAGGAAAGGCCTGGATGAGGCACTTAGTGCCATGGTCTGGTTGATTGGCCAGGGCTGGGTGCTAGGTTGGATTGGATGATCTTGGAGATCTCTTCCAACCTGCTTGATTCTATGATTCTGTGATTCTAGGATTCCATGATCCTATGATTCTATGATTTTAAGGTCTTGTCCAACCTTAATGATTCTCTGACTCTATGGACAAGGCTGTGCAGCACCCATAGGTGGGGAGAGGGTAGGAATAAGCTGATGCTGAGCAGCTCTGCCCTCTCTCAGGGCCGAAGACAGGGGTCAGAATTAGACACTTTTATGGCCTGTGTGAGGCTCGTTTGCTCTCTCTCTTGTACTTTTTTTTCCCTTCCCCAGTGGAGACTTGCTCGTTTGCAAAAGGAAGGTTCATTGTTTTCCCATCTGATATTTCTTTGATTACTTAAAAAGAAATCCCAGAGGCTTGTTTTCACAAAATAGTGATTGCATAATTGATGTGATTATGATGTATTTTGCTGTGTCACTGCAGCTCAGTTGATTATTTTGAGAAGCTCTGAGCACTGGTTAGTGCTGCCATGTGTTGTGCATGCGTGGCCTGGGCTTTCATTTCTCCCCCCTACCCCCTCCACGTGTGTACCAGATCCTTTCCTCCAGCCAGGGCTGCAATGAGACTTTCCTCAGCACAAGGGGAAAAGGGCTGCAGAGCCACAAATGGCAAATGAATGCAAAAGAAAGGAAGAAATGCAAAAGAAAGGAAGAAATGCAAAAGGAAGGTGAGCTGAGCTGAGCTGAAAAGCTTTCTCTGGTTTAAATAATGACTTGCTGGTGCAAATCATCTCCCCAGAATCAGCCTTAGCGTGTGGGTAAGCACAGAAGTAAAATCATGAGGCCAAATTCTAGGCTTTTTTCCCCCCTCCCTTGGCTACAAACATACAGATAAAAAAAGAATCAAACCAAGCAGGTGCCTTGGAAATCGAATTCTCCTGGATACAAACACATGGAGCAAGTCTTTAGTGTTTGTGAGCTGAAGGCGTAGCAGCTGGCGGCAGGAGGAATGTTCGAGCTGCAGGAGGAATATTCAGGCTGCAAGGAGGAATATTCATGCTGCAGGAGGAGCATTCAAAAGCTCGCCCAGGGAAGCCTTGTGAGAGAGGATCACCTTCCCTTTTCTTGCCTAAGACGTTTTAATTATTTGCAGCTTGAGGCTAGAGACCAACCTAAAGTCCTTTCTTTCTTCCTCCTGCTGGCATTCTCTTCACTTCTTTTCTCTGCTCCCCCCTTTCTTTTCTTCTAATTCAGGGATGAAACATTGCCCTCAGTAAAGCTTCTTGGCCCAGCTTCCAGCTTTCTGAAGCTTTTGGGGTTTGTTGTTTTTGTTTGGTTTTCTTTTTCTTTGCTCAACATGTGTGCAATTTTCACTATTTTTGGTCCAGCAGTGACCTCCAGAATTCCAGAGTAATTTTCCCTCCCCTTTCCTGGTGCCCTCACGTGACCCAGGAACACAAACATCTGAGAGAACCTCTGGGCATCTTCACATCTGCTGCTATATAAGATCAGAGCCATTGTGTGGTGTATTTTTACCAGCAGGTGTTGGCCTTGGAGAAGGGCGTGTTGGGGTTTGGAGGGGCTGGGGAGAATCAGGGCTTAATTCCTAGCTCCCAGGCTATTTAGGAGAGAGAAAAAAACACACACACACACACACAACCCTTAAATCTGTTGGTACAAATTTCACATTGTAAAACCACAATAAGGAATTGCAAATCAAGGGCAAGCCTTGGTTTAGCTTCAGCTTTGCATCTAAAAGAAGAGAGGGGGGGAAAAAGAAAGAAGAAACAAACCCCAACGTTTAAAGCTGAGTCCCAGAGTCTAGAGGACATTTTCTTTCCATGAAATGCCATTGATTGATTACTTGGAGCCTGCTAATTATTATTTAGCCATGGTTTTCAACACAAGCTCCTTACAGCAGCAAAAGCAAACAGGGTTGGGTGTTTTATCTCCTGCCAGTTAACACAGTTTGAACACCACTTTAAGCCAGGCTCTGCGCTCCGGGTTCTGATCCAGCGCTGCACCTCTCCTGCTTGGGCCACTCTGATGCCCTTGGTTCCCATGGAATAGCAGGAATTTTGGGGGGGCAAAATGAAAGCAAGGCTTCTTTTTTCCATTAACACCCCCATACCCCTTTCATCTGTGAAGCTGGCTGTGGCACACCAAAGCCTCACACATTACTCTCCTCCACGGTCCACTAGTACCTGCAGTACTTTAAACCAGGCTCTGTGCCCCAGGTTCTAATCTACTGCTGCACCTCTCCTGGTTGGGCCACTCTGATCCCCTTGATCTCCATGGAATAGCAGGAGTTTTGGGGGGCAAAATGAAAGCAAGGCTTCTTTCCATTGACACCCCCACACCCTTTTCATCTGTTAAGCTGGCTGTGGCACACCAGAGCCTCACACATTACTCTCCTCCATGGTCTGCTAGTACCTGGAGTACTGCATCCGAGTCTGGAGCCCTCAATGCAAGGAGGACATGGAGCTGATGGAGGCCAGAGGAGAGCCATGAAAATGAGCAGGGGGCTGGAACACCTCTGCTGTGAGGACAGGCTGGAGTGGTTCAGCTTGGAGAAGAGAAGGCTCTGGGGAGACTAATAGCAGCCTGCCAGGACCTGAAGGGGGCTACAAGAAGGCTGCAGAGAGACTGTTTGCAAAGGCCTGCAGGGACAGGATAAGAATCATAGACTCCCAGAATGAATTAGGTTGGAAGAGACCTCCAGGATCATCCAGTCCAACCTAGCACCCAGCCCTGCCCAATCAACCAGACCATGGCACTAAGTGCCCCAGCCAGGCTTGGCTTCAACACCTCCAGGCATGGCGACTCCACCACCTCCCTGGGCAGCCCATTCCAATGCCAATCACTCTCTCTGCCAACAACTTCCTCCTAACATCCAGCCTAGACCTCCCCTGGCACAACTTGAGACTGTGTCCCCTTCTTCTGTTGCTGGTTGCCCACAGAAGAGCCCAACCCCACCTGGCTACAGCCTCCCTTCAGGTAGTTGTAGCCAGCAATGAGCTCTGCCCTGAGCCTCCTCTTCTGCAGGCTGCACACCCCCAGCTCCCTCAGCCTCTCCTCACAGGGCTTGTGAGGAGCAATGGCTTCAAACTAGAGAAAAGCAGTTTGAGATTGGATTTTAGGAACAAGTTCTGCACCATGAGAGTCGTGGAACACTGCTGCAGGTTGCCCAGGGAGGTAGTTGAGACCTCATCCCTGGTGATATTCAAAGTGAAGCTCAACAAGGCTTTGGTCAACCTGATCTAATTGAGGATATCCCTGCTGGCTGCAGTGGGGGAAGGTAGGTTTGGACTGAGATGACCTTTGGAGGTCTCTTCCAACCCAAACCATTCTATGATTCCATGAAATTGATCAGCTGAATTAGAGAACTGGTATAAGCAGAGTGTTTCCCCCAAAATATCATAGAAATCCTATTTTCATAGAAATCTCTCTCCACTTTTATTATTATTATTGTTATTATTATTATTATTATCATCTCTTTTTTTTTTTCATCAGGCAAATCTACAATGGGGCTTAGTGTTCAGTTACCTGCCAGATATAAATGGCATAAATGGATGATTACTTCTCTGAGAAGGGAGTTCTGGGACCTCACAAAAGCATCAAGCTGTGCCTACTTTCAGGAAATCACTGGGGGAATAAATAAGATGCTAAAGGTTGCCTGCAAGTCCTTAGATTCTCATTGCCTTTTTAGGCAGATAATTGAATTGGGTATGAGCTGTAATTCTTTTTCTCAGATGGTTAAGGAGCAAATGATTTAGTATCTGGGAGAAGAGGCTGGATGACCTGACAGGTCCTTTCAGTCACAGCACCTGGGATGATAAATTCTCACAGCACCCATCCCATGGGCTGCAGCCACGCCAAAATAAAGAAGGAGCTTCTAGCCTTGGTGTTGAGGTTGGTGAGACTTTGGTGGTGGTTTCACCAGTTAACATATACTCATAGAATCATAGAATCAACCAGGTTGGAAGAGACCTCCAAGATCATCCAGTCCAACCTAGCACCCAGCCCTATCCAGTCATCTAGACCATGGCATTAAGTGCCTCATCCAGTCTTTACTTGAACACCTCCAGGCACAGCAACTCCACCACCTCCCTGGGCAGCCCATTCCAGTGCCAATCACTCTCTCTGACAACAACTTCCTCCTAACATCCAGCCTAGCCCTCCCCTGGCACAACTTGAGGCTGTGTCCCCCTTTTCTATTGCTGGTTGTCTGGGAGAAGGACCAATCCACCTGGCTACAGCCTCCCTTCAGGTAAAGACCTTTAAGATCATCAGGTCCAAGCATTACCTAACTCTCAACCAAAGCTGGAGCTCAACCATAGAATGGGTTGGGTTGGAAGGGACCTCCAACTGTCATCTTGTCCAACCACCTTTGCAGTCAGCAGAGACATCATCCACTACATCAGGTTGCCCAGGGTCTTGTCAAGCCTTACCCTGAATATCTCCAGGGATGGAGCCTCAGCTGTCTCCTTGGGCAACTTGTTGCAGTGTTCTACCACCCTCATGGTGCAGAACTTGTTCCTAACATCCAATCTAAGTCTGCTCTTCTCTCATTTCAAACCATTGTCCCTTGTCCTATCCTCAGGCCTTTGTAAACAGTCCCTCTGCAGCCTTCTTGTAGCCCCTGGCAGGTACTAGCAGACTGCTGTTAGGTCTCTCTGGAGTCTTCTCCAGGCTGAACAACCCCAGCTCCCTCAACCTGTCCTCATAGCAGAGGTACTGCAACCCCCTGATCACTTTCTCAGCCCTCCTTTAGGCCCTTTCCATCATGTCCATGTCCTTTCTGTCCTTTCCATCATGTCCATGTCACAGAATCACAGAAACATGCAGGCTGGCAAAGCCCCTCAGGGTCACCAAGTCCAACCTAGAACCCTACTCTACAAGATTCACCTGAAACCACAGCCCTAAGCACCACATTCAAACCACCCTTAAACACATCCAGGCTGGGTGACTCCACCACCTCCCTGGGCAGCTCATTCCAGTCCCTGACCACTCTCTCCATGAAAAACCTCTTCCTAATGTCCAATCTAAACCTCCCTAGCCTCATCTTGAGGACATTCCCCTTCTTCTGTCTCCAATTCCCTGTGAGAAGAGCCCAGCAGCAGCCTCTCCACAATATCCCTTCAAGTAGCTGTTGTCCCTCAACACCTCTGACCCTTTGAAGCATCTCCAGGGATGGGGCTTCAACCACCTCCCTGGGGAGCTCATTCTAGTGTCTGACTGCTCTCTCAGTGAAGAAGTCTTCCCTAATATCCAATCTTAACTTCCCCTTGTCCTTCCCCATTTCCTCTTGTCCTATCACTTTTTACTTGGAGGAAAGACCAACCCTCACCTCACTACTCCCTCCCTTAAGGGAGCTGCAGAGAGTGAAGTCTCCCTTCCTCTCCCCCATCTTCCTAGTCCCCTCAGCTGCTCCTCACCAGACCTGTTCTCCAGACTCTTCATCAGCTTTGTTACCCTTCTCTGGACCCACTCCAGGACCTCAATGTGGTTTCCTCTGTCTGATTTTCTAAGCTGCATTTGTAATTTTACCACACGACCTGTTGGGTTGCCTCTGTCTGGAGCCAGAAGAGCTATTTCCAAGTAGTTCTTTTTTAATAACATGCCATGTGTGGGTACTTCTGAAATTCAAGGTCTTTCCTGTGGATTGACTCAATCTGCTCTTGATTCATCCCAGCTGCTAGGTGCTGAATTTCTGCCCTCCTTTATTCCAGAGTTTAATATAGAAAGGCATTAAGGGGACTGAGCGCAGACCTGACATCCCAGGAGCAAACCAAAATGCTCTGCCTCCTGCCAGCTGTCTCCTACTGTTGCTGACATGACAGCATGCACCCAGCTTGTTGCACTGTCCAGGACCCCCATGCTGTCCTCTTCATGTCCTCTTCATCCAGATCAGGCTCCATCAGGGGAGATATGGGATGCCAGTGTGTCTGAACTCTCGTATGTGTGGAGATGTGGCTTTCAGACAGCCAGAGAAGGTTCTGGAAGGATGGGATGCCTGCATGTGAAGCTTCTTTACCCTTCCTTCCTTCCTTCCTTCCTTCCTTCCTTCCTTCCTTCCTTCCTTCCTTCCTTCCTTCCTTCCTTCCTTCCTTCCTTCCTTCCTTCCTTCCTTCCTTCCTTCCTTCCTTCCTTCCTTCCTCCCTCCCTCCCTCCCTCCCTCCCATCTTCCCTTCCTTCCATGGTCTTGCTCTGTAAGAGGGGTTGGAGTCAACATTCTATGGAGGTCCCTTCCAACCCCTAACATCCTGTGATCTTAGAGGTTGTTTCCAGCTATGGCTCTGTGATCTCCAGAGATCCCTAGCAGCCATGTATGGGTTTAGTGATTCTAAAGAGAAGTTTTCCCATTCATTTATGCAGAATCAGAAACAAAGTATCACAGAAATAACCAAGTCGGGAAAGACCTTTAGGATCATCCAGTCCAATCTATCACCCAACACCTTCTAATTGACTAACCCATGGCACTAAGTGCCTCATCCAGCCTCCTCTTAAACACCTCCAGGGATGGTGATTCCACCACCTCCTTGGGCAGCCCATTCCAGTGCCAATTACTCTTGCTGTGGAGAACTAAAGGCTATGTCCCCTTGTTCTGTTGATGGTTGCCTGGCAGAAGAGCCCAACCCCACCTGGCTACAGCCTCCCTTCAGGTAGTTGTAGACAGCAATGAGGTCTGCCCTGAGCCTCCTTTTCTGCAGGCTAAACAACCCCAGATCCCTCAGCCTCTCCTCACAGGGCTGTGCTCCAGGCCCCTCACCAGCTTCATCACCCTTCTTTGGATACATCCAAGCACCTCAAACTCTATTTTGAATTGAGGAGCCCAGAACTGGACACAGCACTCAAGGGGTGGCCTGAGCAGTGCTGAGCACAGGGGCAGAAGAACCTCCCTTGTCCTGCTGCCCACACTGCTCCTGAGCCAGCCCAGGATGCCATTGGCTCTGCTGTCCACCTGGGCACACTGCTGGCTCATCTTCAGCTGCTATCTAGCAGTACTCTCAGGTCCCTTTCTGCCTGGCTGCTCTCAGCCACTCTGTCCCCAGCCTGTAGCGCTGCTTGGGGTTGTTGTGGCCAAAGTGTAGAACCCTGCACTTGGCCTTGTTCAATCTCATGGGTTGGACTGAATGATCTTGGAGGTCTCTTCCAACCTGATTGATTCTATGATTCTATGATTCATCCTGTTGGCCTCTGCCCAGAAGTGCTTCACAGAGAGAGTGATTGGCATTGGAATGGGCTGCCCAGGGAGGTGGTGGAGTCACCGTCCCTGGAGGTGTTCAGGAAAAGCCTGGCTGGGGCACTTAGTGCCATGGTCTGGTTGACTGGCTAGGGCTGGGTGCTAGGTTGGACTGGATGAGCTTGGAGGTCTCTTTCAACCTGGTTGATTCTATTCTGTTCTGTTCTGTTCTATTCTATTCTATCGTGCTCAGCTGGGAATGTAAAGCTTCATCCCTTAACTTTGAGCCAGCTGAGTCTAGTCTGGGTGAATTAATTGAGGGGGTGGGGTGGGTGATGCCAGAATCACTACAGTGCATCTGTAGCTGTTCTCTTGCTCCTCTCCATCTCGAGTCCTACATCAGCAGGGCCCTAGGTTCTGTAATGAGATGCAGCAGTGGACATCTTCCCCAAGCACATCAGACACACATCACCCTTTTGCAAATGGCTCTGCCTTTCATGTGGCTGGAAATGCTTTCCAAACTCTTCTCCTCCCAGTCAGTTGTGTCCATAGGGCATTCTGAAACCCGCAGCGGCTCTGCCAGTTAGTTTTACGCTAGGGTTGGCTGCATAACTGAGCTGCCTTGGAATGGCTTTTAAGAAATATTAAGGTAATTATGAGTTGAATTCCAGAAATCTACTCTTGTACAGCCTGGGTCTTTGAATCTTTCACAGCACAATAAACCTAACCAATCGAGCGGAGAAGCTGGGGACAGTTACCCAGTCAAAAGAGTAGGGAAGTCACAACAGGCTCTTTGATCTGCCCCATGATGGTTTTAAGCTCCTGGAAAGTTGCTTCATTCCACTTGGAATGCAATTTGAGTTAGCCTTCAGACACTGGAGGATGCTTTCAGACAGCACACAGCAACATACATGGCTGTCCTGAAGTGACAGAGGCGACGTTTCCCCCCCTTTGCTTCCCATTCACAATAGACTGGAGGCCAAACATCTCCTTCTGTCCTCTGCCAGACTTCTGCAGCTGTCAGGCACTGTCTCTCTTGCCTCTGCTCTACAAGCTAAGACTGCCAGTGAGCTGCCCTCACCACTGGAGGACACAGAATGGCTCTACTGGTTTTACACAAGCATAGGATGCGATGGCAGGGGATGGAGCAGTTGAAGTCTGTCGTGGTTCTGGTATTTCACACACACACACTAGATTAACCAGACTAACTCAGCTGGCTGGAAGTTAAGGAATGAAGCTTTATATTTACAGCTCAGAACAATTTACAAGCAGATAGATACAATATATTACAGATATTTACAATTAATATACAGTAATACACAAGTTAAGAGTAATACCAAACAACAAAACCCCTCCCAGCAGCCCCAAAAGGGCCTTCCAACCACCCCTCCACCTTCTTTCCACCCTTTCCCTTATCTCAGAATCTCTCTTATGTGCAGGGTGAGCTGAAAAGGTCAGCAAGGGGTGTTAGAAGCAGAGTGATTAGCTGGACAACGTGCAGGGTCAGGCAGAAGAGTTAATAGGGCAACAGCCAGGCAGAGACTGACTTCTCTTTGTGTCTGTGTTTTCATATATCCCAGCAGAATGAATGAGTAGTGTAGACATCATCTTGTTTTCTTTTCACAGCCAGTAATCTCATTTCTCTCATTAAAATATTCCAATTATCCTCAAACCAGCACGAAGTCCCAGGAGTTCTGAAGACAGGGTGGTGGACAGGGGGCTGAACATGAGCCAGCAGTGTGCCCAGGTGGCCAAGAAGGCTAGCAGCATCCTGGCCTGTATCAGAAATGGTGAGACCAGCAGGAGAAGGATGCTGAAGGGAGCCCCTGTACTCAGCACTCATGAGACCACACCTCGAGTACTGTTACCAGTTTTGGTCACCATAGTATAGGAGAGACACTGAGGTGCTGGAGTGGGTGCAGAGAAGGGCAACGAGGCTGGGGAGAGGTCTGGAGCACAGCCCTGTGAGGAGAGGCTGAGGGAGCTGGGGGTGTGCAGCCTGCAGAAGAGGAGGCTCAGGGCAGAGCTCATTGCTGTCTGCAGCTATCTGAAGAGAGGCTGTAGCCAGGTGGGGTTGGGCTCTGCTCCCAGGCAACCAGCAAGAGAAGAAGGGGACACAGTCTCAAGTTGTACCAGGAGAGGTCTAGGCTGGATGTTAGGAGGAAGTTGTTGGCAGAGAGAGTGATTGGCATTGGAATGGGCTGCCCAGGGAGGTGGTGGAGTTGCTGTCCCTGGAGGTGTTCAGGTAAAGCCTGTCTGGGGCACTTAGTGCCATGGTCTGGTTGATTGGCCAGGGCTGGGTGCTAGGTTGGACTGGCTGAGCTTGGAGGTCTCTTCCAACCTGCTTAATTCTATGATGATATCCTGCTCTGTGATGATTTCCTCTCATCACATCAGTTGTGACTTTTGAGAAGAGACCAACATCCACCTCTCTACAACCTCCTTTCAGGGGGTTGTAAAGAGTCAGAAGGTCTCCCCTCAATCTCCTTTTCTCCAGGCTGAAAACCCCCAGCTCCTTCAGCTGCTCCTCCCCAGCCCTGTTCTCCAGATCCTTCACCTGCTTCCTTGCCCTTCTCTGGACCCACTCCAGCACCTCACTGCCTTTCTTATAAGTGAGGCCCCAAAAATGAACACTCCAAGTGTGACCTCACAAGTATTGAGTCCAGGAGGACAATCAACCCTGAAGACTCAGCACCATTTTTCTTCCTGAGCTTCGCATGGTGCCTGCTCTGGAAGGTGAGCTCTGAAGGCACATGTCAAGTCAGGCCTGGCAAGAGGGGGATAAACACTTTGCTTGCAAATCCCAGAAGAGCTTAGATGGGATTGAGGTGCTTGGAGGCTCAAACTGTTATGACCTTGGCAAGTTCTGGGCCCATATTTAGGAATTTTTGCTGGCAGGGAAATAGACCCCTCCGGGTGTATGCAGCAGCTGAGTGGGAAGGCAAATGGTGGTGCTGGGAAGTACAGGGGCAGGTTAAGTGCTGCTAGGTGAACAAACCTCTTTTTTTGTGAATCTACTCCAAATCCACTGCATGGAAAGGAGGAGAACATTTCAAATGGTGATCTGAAGGAGGTGTGGATTGGGAAAGGAGGAGGTGAACAAAACCAGGAGACACCTAATGGAAGAGAACAATTCCATCGAGTCAGCTTGTCTGCTGAGGCTTGGGGAGCAAGAATTAATTCTCTCTTAAGAGGCTTGTAGAGCAAGAATTAATTCTCTGTTAAATATCAGACCCTCTGCACTTGTAGCTTACCTTGAGCTCCAGCAAAGGGTGGCCAGGATGTGACTGGCAGACCTGACCACGTCCCGTGGGTGGGCTGAAATCTTGCAGAGTGTTTATGTGAAAACACAAGCGCTGCTTTGCCTCCCTCCAGCCTTGATGTATAGGAGTGCTGGGAGTTGCTAATTAATCTGGTCTGTGCCTGCTCATCAAACCTTTTCTTGTGGTGAGAGTGCTTCTAGTTGTGTTAAGTGAAAATTATTTGATTTGGGAGGGAGAATGGCCTTGTGCTTCAAGGTTTGGGGTTACCTGGGAGGATGTGAACACCTCCAGGGACGGCGACTGCCCTGAGCCTCCTCTTCTGCAGGCTGCACACCCCCAGCTCCCTCAGCCTCTCCTCACAGGGCTGTGCTCCAGGCCCCTCCCCAGCCTTGCTGCCCTTCTCTGGACACCTTCCAGCACCTCAACATCTCTCTGCAATTCAGGAGCCCAGAACTGGACACAGCACTCAAGGTGTGGCCTGAGCAGTGCTGAGCACAGGGGCAGAAGAACCTCCCTTGTCCTGCTGGCCACACTGCTCCTGAGCCAGCCCAGGATGCCATTGGCTCTCCTGCCCACCTGGGCACACTACTGGCTCATCTTCAGCTACTCTCTGCCAGCACCCCCAGGTCCCTCTCTGCCTGGCTGCTCTCAGCCCACCCTTCAGGTAGTTGTTCTTCCTAACCTAAATCTCCCCTCCTCTAGCTTGGATCCATTCCCCCTACTCCTGTCCATCCCCACTGCTGAGGCTCCGGACAGTCAAGCTGCACACCCTTCCCAAAGGTCCTTTGAATGTCAATTCCTGCAGTCAGCATCTGTTTTCAGCCCCCTGGCAGGAATGTTGTGCTCCAGAGTTAGCTGAATTCAGGCAAGAGCCTTTATCTTACCCTTTCCTAAAGGCCTAGCTGCCTTTGTTGTTGGTAGCAAAGCATGTTGTGGGTTTGGTTTGTTGGGTTGCTTTCTTTTTGGGCTTCATGCCCTGTCTTTTCTTTTGTGTGGCATCTCCAGCTCGATGTGGAGAAAGATCTTTTTTAGCATGCAAATGCACCTCCACCTCAGCAGAAGGGTTTGTGTTGCAGGCTGTGTGTTTGTGCAATGGTGTTCTGCAAGAAAGCAGCTTTCTTCCCTGTGATGTACAGATTGATTCACCTCAACCCCACCTCCCNCCCCCTTCCCCCCCCCCCCCCAAAAAAAAAAATGGGTGCTGTTGTTGTTGCTTCTTCTCTGCACACCATAGAAGATAGGGAGGGGAAGAGCAGACATGAAACAGAGGGTTGTGGGGTTGGGGTTTTCCCCCCCACACACCTCTTCAAACAAATTCCACACAGAACAATGGATGAAATGAGTCTCTGTAAAGGTTTCTGTGTCATCAAATGTTATTGTTGACACTCTGAATGTAGCAATACTTGTTAGGGTAATTAGAGTGGTGTAGTTCTAGAAAGAGGAACTGTGAAAAGGCTGTGTCTGGAAGGTACTAATAATCTTCTGATACCTGTATTTTTGCCATTCTTTATTATTATAATGACAGCATTAATGTGCAGGGGAGAAATCATCTGTGTCCTTAATAAGAAGGGGGGAAAAAAAGAATGCAGCAGCACAGTTGTTATCATCTTGAGTGCCACATTCACTTAAAATCAAGTAGGCAACTCAAAGGTTAAGAGGTTTAATGTTCCTGAACTCTACAGCTGAAGCACTGCAGTCCAGGTTCTTGTCAGCAATTATTCCAAGTGCTTGGGGGCTTCTTTTAAGAGAAACTTCATTTGCCAGAAGTTCCCTACAACTTTAGCCAGCACTGCAGTGTGGCCATTCACCAGCCAGACACATCTCAATGCAGTGCAGCGCAGGCAGGTTGCCAGGACAGCATTTGCCTACAGCTTTAGCCAGCACTGCAGTGTGGCCATTTACCAGCCAGACAGCCTGATCTAGAGTGAGGTGTCTCTGCCCATGGCAGGGGACTTGGAACTGGATGATCCCTGTGGTCCCTTCCAACCCTGACTGATTGTGTGATTCTATGGTCATGGTGAAGAAACACTGAAGGGAAACCAACTAACAGGAGGGAAGAGAAGAAGCTTGGAGAAGAGACAAAGATAGTTTAGGAGGGTGTTAAATGCAAAGCTGAACTCCATGCCTCATGCACAGGCAACCCTGAAATCTAATTAATATAGGATCACAGAACTATTAAGGTTGGCAAAGACCTCTAAGATCATTGAGTCCAACCACCAGCCCAGCATCATCATGCCTACTAAACCACATCCCAAAGTGCCATGTCCACAAGTTTCTTGAACACCTCCAGGGACAATGACTCCACCACCTCCCTGGGCAGCCTGTTTTCCTGAAAAGCTCCTTCAGGGCCTTGCCTTAGCCCTACTGAGAGTGAGGGTTGGAGGTGCTGGGTCCTTGCCATACTGTGCTGAATAATGCCAGACCATGAGGCTTGGGACTGTGGTGGGGGCACAGCCTTCCTCTCTTCCTTCAGTAGCACAAATCACCAGCTCTGACAGAAAGAAAACCTGAAGGAGAAAGTAACCATCTGTGCTCCTCTAACTAGCTGCTTCCTCTGACCTCTAGAGTGATCCCATCCGAGTCTGATTGACTCATAACCAGTTCTGCCTCATCCAAGCCACAGCTGCGTCAAGGCACAGCGAGAGCAAATCAACCCTGCCGACTTCGTCTGTGTTTCATGACAGTTTAATCACTGAAGACTGTCTCTGTGCTGAAATATTTCCTTTTGGGGTTTTGGAGAGCAGGATTCTCTCCTGCCTTCCAGTGTGATCTGCTCTAGGTGATCCTGCTCTGGCAAGGGAGCTGGACCAGATGATCCTGAATCTGGGTTGAGGCAATGCCAAGCACAAATCCAGGCTGGGCAGTGAGTGGCTGGAGAGCAGCCCTGAGGAGAGGGACTTGGGGTTGCTGCTGGACAAGATGCTCAACAGGAGCCAGCAGTGTGCACTTGCAGCCCAGAGAGCCAAGCAGAGCCTGGGCTGCAGCAGGAGAAGTGTGGCCAGCAGGGCCAGGGAGGGGATTCTCACCCTCTGCTCCACTCTGCTGAGACCCCACCTGGAGTACTGCATCCAGTTCTGGAGCCCCTGGGACAAGAGGGATGTGGAGATGCTGGAGAGTGTCCAGAGCAGGGCCAGGAGGATGCACAGAGGGCTGCAGCAGCTCTGCTGTGAGCACAGACTGAAAGAGTTGGGGCTGTGCAGGCTGCAGAAGAGGAGGCTCTCAGGTGACCTTCTTGTGGCCTTCCAGGATCTGAAGGGGGCTACAAAAAAGCTGGGGAGGGACTTTTTAGGCTCTCAGGGAGTGACAGGACTGGGGGGAATGGAGCAAAGCTGGAGATGGGTAGGTTCATCCTGGATGTGAGGAGGAAGTTGAGCATGAGAGTGGGGAGAGCCTGGAATGGGTTGCCCAGGGAGGTGGTTGAGGCCCCACGCCTGGAGGTGTTTAAGGCCAGGCTGGGTGAGGCTGTGGGCAACCTGCTCTAGGTTAGGGTGTCCCTGGCCATGGCAGGGGAGTTGGAACTGGCTGATCCTTGTGGTCCCTTCCACCCTTGACTGATTCTATGACTCTAAGATTCTAACTCCCTGTCGTCACATCACTGAACAGTTACCTGTCCTGGAATTGTTTGTGCCTTTCCTGTTGGGATCCCAAAAGACCTGGAACCTGCTGAAGGGAAGTAGCAGAGTGAGAAGCAAGAAGGGAAGCCGTGGGGTGTCCTTGCCTTATTGGGCTTCAGTCTGCTCATTGGAGAAGAGATGAGGCCAGGAACAGTAAAAAAGATGTCTGAAATGTCTGTGATGTTTGTCCTGCTCTGTGGTACAACTTAGCGAGGGTCTGCACCGACTGCCCTCAGGAAGATTTGCAGTCCCCACAGGTTTCTCTTTGGCTCTGCAGCTCGTGGTGGATGTTGTCATCTCCAGAAATTGCACTAACAGCTATTACAGCCACAGGTTTCTCTGATAGCATCACAGCCCTCTGCGTTTCCATTCCCTCACACCTCCTGACAGCATGTGAGACTGTGCCAGCAGTGCCTGCCTACAGCTCCTCTGACCTCACCTTTGGGGTGGGTGAGGAACAGACCATTGAATGTTGTGAAACTGCTGGGTCTTGTTCTGGGAAAGCATCCAGAGAAGGAATCTCAGGAGGCTGCCCTCCAGCCTTCCCCCTCGGATTGTTCCATGCTTGCTAACCTTCCAGCACCAGCAGCAGGGGCTGCTGCTGCCCCTGGGAGTCTGGCATGTCCTGGGTCATGCAAGGTGACACAAGAACAGGAAGGCTGAAGACCTATTTACACAAGCCTCTCCCCACCACTGCAGAGGCAGCTGTGGCCATGACTGTGCTGTGGTGCAGGGAAGTCAAAAAATGCTGAGTGGAGGCTCCTGGAGGCTGCTCTGCACACGTGGGACTGGCTGGCTGCAGGAAAGAGCATCCATGTGTTGCAGGGACTAGCTGAGGTGCAAGCCCTGAAGTGCATAGGGTGAAGTTGTTACTGAAACACTCAGTGGGAGGGAGGCCAAACGTCTGAGCTTGGCCCCTGACACTCCCCCATGCAGTCCAGACAGGTGGGATCTAAAAATCATAGAATCAGTCAGGGCTGGAAGGGACCACAAGGATCATCTAGTTCCAACCCCATGAGCCAGCAGTGTGCCCAGATGGGCAGCAGAGCCAATGGCAGCCTGGGCTGGCTCAGGAGCAGTGTGGCCAGCAGGACAAGGGAGGTTACTCTGCCCCTGTGCTCAGCACTGCTCAGGCCACACCTTGAGTGCTGTGTCCAGTTCTGGGCTCCTGAATTGCAGAGAGATGTTGAGGTGCTGGAAGGTGTCCAGAGAAGGGCAGCAAGGCTGGAGAGGGGCCTGGAGCACAGCCCTGTGAGGAGAGGCTGAGGGAGCTGGGGGTGTGCAGCCTGCAGAAGAGGAGGCTCAGGGCAGACCTCATTGCTGTCTGCAGCTACCTGAAGAGAGGCTGTAGCCAGGTGAGGTTGGTCTCTTCTGCCAGGCAGCCAGTGAGAGAACAAGGGGACAGAGTCTCAAGCTGTGCCAGGGGAGGTCTAGGCTGGATGTTAGGAGGAAGTTGTTGTCAGAGAGAGTGATTGGCATTGGAATGGGCTGCCCAGGGAGGTGGTGGAGTCGCTGTCCCTGGAGGTGTTCAAAAGGAGCCTGGATGAGGCACTTAGTGCCATGGTCTGGTTGACTGGCCAGGGCTGGTTTGGGCTGGATGAGCTTGGAGGTCTCTTCCAACCCGCTTGATTCTCTGATTCTATGATGCAGAAGCCATAGGGACTGAAGGCTGTGCAAGAGAGCCCTACCTGCCTTGCTTCGTCACCTGCAGTGCCTGGGATTGCGTGCTGCACGCACCCACACACCACCCTCCTCCCCTCTCACCTCCTCCCCTCGCCTCCAAACGCAGCCATGAGTCACCAGGGGAAGCTCACCAAACACAAAGCATCGCAAAGTAACCTCTTGTGAGAGCTGGAGGCTGAGCCAACAAAATCCTAACCGTTCCAATACTCATCTGAGGGAGGGTTTGTCCATTGTTCAAGTGTTTTCCAAGCCATAGAAGCTTGTCTGGGTTTGATAGACAAATCTGATCTGGAAGTGGCACATGAGAATTTCCATCTGTGATGGTTGTGTGCTGTGTCTGAGTGAGCAAAGTGCACTCTCCTACGAGGAGAGACTAAGGGATTTGGGGCTGTGCTGTTTGGAGAGGAAAAGGCTCCCAGGTGACCTTCTTGTGGCCTTTCAGTATCTTAAGGGGGCTACAAGAAAGCTGGGGAGGGATTTTATAGGCTCTCAGGTAGTGCCAGGAATGGGGGGAATGGAACAAAGCTGGAAATGGGTAGATTCAGACTGGATGTTAGGAAGAAGTTCTTCAGCATGAGGGTGGTGAGAGCCTGGAAGGGACTGCCCATGGAGGCGGTGGAAGCCTCATCCCTTGAAGTGTTTAAGGCCAGGCTGGATGAGGCTGTAGACAGCCTGATCTAGAGTGAGGTGTCCCTGCCCTTGGCAGGGGGATTGGAACTGGCTGATCCTTGTGGTCCCTTCCAACCCTGACTGATCCTATGATTCCATGACTGACTTGTCTTAAGAGAGGTGGAGAAGGTGTAGCTTAAAAGTTGCTTTTAATCTGCAGGTGTATCTGGCATCAACTCAAATTGATGTTCAGGGTGGTCAGGAGTGGAATGGGCTGCCCTGGGAGGCGGTGGAGTAGCCATCCCTGGGGATGTGTGGGCTCAGTGCTTCAGGACATGGTTTGGTGGCCATGGTGGCATTGGGTTGATGGTTGGACCTGGGGATCTCAGAGGTCTTGTCCAACTGAAACAATTCTATGCTTCTGTGAAAGAGGGAACTGTGACATGATCACTGAGGAGCAGCTTTTGCTGGTGGTGCTGTTTGCCCCTTAAAAAGGGACAGAAAAACTCAGTCGTGGAATAAAAATGGAACTGTCATAACTGCCAGCAGTCCCCATGTGTGGGTGCATGCAGATGATGCATTGATGGTGCCTTAACTCGAACCCTCAGACTAGACCCAGCCCAAGCCCTGTGGCTCATAGCTGGCCCTCACCCGAGCCCTGCCTAGCACACTCAGCAGGACACCAAAGCCTCTCCTCAGCCTTGGCCTGAGACGCAGCCCTCAAAGGCAGCTCTGAGCCCTCAGCCCTTCTCTGGACACCTCAGCCCCAAACCTTCTTCCTGTGCTCTGTGCTCTCACCTGCAACCCCTTCCCACCCAGGACTGACTCTGCTTGGCTCTTGGCACAGGGCAGGGGCTGTGAGTCACCATAGCAGTCACCATAGAGGGGTGAGAGGTGACCTGTGGCTGAGCAGCTAATGGACACCAGGAGGAGATGGGTGGCGATGCCATGGGGAGCTCAGCTGTGCCTCAGCGTCTCGGGGACAAGGCTGTGCAGGGACTGTGAGGGCACTGCTGCCTCGGGAGCTCACAGGGCAGCAGCAGAAAGATGCTGTCCAGTGTCCAAGGCCAGGCTGGACAAGACCTGATTTAGTAGAAGGTGTCCCTGCCCACAGCAGGGGATATTGGAACTAGATGATCTTTAAGGTCCCTTCCAACCCAAACCATTCCACAATTCCACAGCTCTATGTGTTTGAAGTGGCAGTAGCAGATGCTCTGCTTGCAAGGAATGCTCACACCGTGCCTCACGCACCAGTGGCTACAACTACCTGAAGGGACATTGTGCAGAGGCTGCTGCTGGGCTCTTCTCACAGGTAGTTGGAGAGAGAACAGCTCAAAGCTTTGGAGTGTCAGCTCCACTTCAGGGGAAAGCTTCTCCACAGGGATTTGAGGAAGGAGATAGAATGAGTGTTTGAAACCTTCTTTCTTGGTTAGGGAACTGGATGTGTTTGGAGTGCAAAAGAAGCTGTTGAGGGAGCTGGGGATGGGTAGTGTGAAAAAGAGGAGGCTGAGGGGAGACCTCATTGCTGTCTACAGCTACATGAAGGGACGTTGTGGAGAGGCTGCTGCTGGGCTCTGCTCACAGGGAATTGGAGACAGAGCAAAGGGGAACGGCCTCAAGCTGAGGCTGGGGAGGCTTAGATTGGACATTAGGAAGAGGTTTTTCATGGAGAGAGTGGTCAGGAACTGGAATGAGCTGCCCAGGGAGGTGGTGGAGTCACCCAGGCTGGTTGTGTTTAAGGGTGGTTTGGATGTGGTGCTTAGGGCTATGGTTTCAGGTGACTCTTGTAGAGCAGGGTTCTAGGTTGGACTTTGAGATCCTTGAGGAGCTTTACCAGCCTGCATGGTGCTGTGATTCTGTGTGAGTTTTGTGTAAGCAACTAGGTCCCATTTCACACCTCTCTCTGCTCAGGATTTTCTTCCATCCTTTCCAAGGCAGGCAAAAGCCTTTCTTCCCACTATGCATACAGCCCAAAGCAAGGCTGGAAGTTCTCTTTTTACCTACGCAAACCCGACCCCTGCACGGCAGCAGAGCTCTCGTGATGCTGTTGAGGGCAGTAAATCCTATTTTCTACTGAGGTGAACAGGTTCTGCAGGCTGAACGTGCCTGGAGGCAGCTCTGCTCTACACACCCAATTTTTTACAACACACAGCAGGACAGGTTCATGTCTGGTGTAATCCCTTTGCCTCCAGAACATTTCCATCGTGGCAAATTGGTCTTTGAAGAAAGCAGTAAGCTGCAGCTTTCCACTCAGGGGACAGTTTTTGCTTCTCTTTCCTTTGGACCACATCAGCATCCTGGACTTGACTTTTCTCTTCAGCTGGGCTGGACACTCAGCAAAGTCAACTCTGAGAGACAAGTAACACAACTTTTCCTTCACAAGACCACAGGATGTAAGGGGCTTGGATCCATAGATCATCAAGTCCAACTCCCCCTGCCAGAGCAGGGCCAGAGAATCCAGTGCAGGTCACACAGGAACACATCCAGACAGGGCTGGAAAGGCTGCAGAGGAGGAGACTCCACAACCACTCTGGGCAGCCTGTGCCAGTGCTCTGGGACCCTTACAGGCAAGAAATTCTTGCTCATGTTGAGGTCCTGGGCTGCAGTTTCCATCCATTGCCTCTTGTCCTATTGAAGGGCACAAGTGAGCTGTCCCTAGCCCTTCCTTGACCCCCCAGCCCTTCCTCACCCGGGCTGAGTCAGTACCTGCGGCTGCCTGAAGTAGGCTGCATCACACTCAGCTCCCCAAACCGTAGCAGGCTCTGTTTCATTCACCTGACAGCCTGTTCCAGCGCTCTGCGACCTTCACAGTTTAGAACTGGTGGGAAGCTCAGAGGTGGGCAGGACACGGTGGTGCAGACCTCGCCGCCAGGCGCTGCGTGGAAGTGGTTTTGGCTGGAATCTCAGCCAGCAGTCCTCCTCCTCGTGGCTTGGAGCTCCCACGCCTCGCCACTCGTGCCTGGCAGGGTGGTGCGAGCCAGGCTTGGAACCTCCACCTTCCTTTGATGTGGCAGCCCTCAGGTTTGGATCCAGCTTGGGATTCGGAGCGGCAGTTGGGAGCTCGTCCAGACGAAACCGCGTCCAGGGTTCGCTGCCGCTTCCCCGCGCCACAGCGGCCCCGGCTCACGGCTGGGGATTCGCTTCGCTTCTGCTGCACCCATCTGAACCATGTCTGGCCACGGGGAAACGAGCTGATCCGGTTCAAATTCCCCTCTCTCCCTGTCAACAGGCAGAAACGAAGGCAGAAACTGTTGCCTCCTTGTTGCTCAACGCTCCGGGCCCTTGAAAGGGCTTTTAGGTGAGCGTGGAGCCAAAGTGTCTGTCCCCACCCCACCCCTCCGTCCTTTTGCCAAAGAGGCGAAAGGCAACATAACAAAAGTCAAAAATATATAGCCCCTGCCATTGTTCTCTGCTTTCAGTGGGTTGCTGGATGCCTGTGCTCTAAAAACACCTCCCTGCTTCGGAGGGGAAAGAGGTTCTCTGCTGTGTGCACAACTGACTCAGAGGCTTGTTTGTGCTGCAGGAAGAGTTGTGGGATTAACTGTGAGTGCTTTGCTGCTGGGTGATGAAAGGGTGACACATCGGCACGGGGATTTGGGGAGGCTCACTCTGTCCTTCCTTCTCACTTTTTACACACCTAGAAGCTGGGCATGATTGAAGGATTGCAGCTTCAGTCCTGGAAATCATAGAAGCATGGAGTCATAGAATCAACCAGGTTGGAAGAGACCTCCAAGATCATCCAGCCCCACCTAGCACCCAGCTAGAAGTCAGCAGCTGGACACTCTCTCTGCATGCATCTCATCATGCAGCAAGCCAAGAATCTGAGGTGACTGAGCAGTCAGAAGCAGGATATTCAGGTACATACAAACAGGTTCAGTTTGGGATGCAGTCAGCAGTCTCCACTGGTTTCTGAAGGTATCTGTAACCTTCAAAAAGGCTGCTGACAGCATCCATCAAACCCTGTGATGTGACAGGTTGTTCACTCAGTTGTTCACTGCTGTGTGAGGATGCCATGTGGTTGGGACCAGATAATTTTGATTGTTACCATGTGGAATTGTCAGCCACATAATCCTGTCTGACCAACTGTTAGTGGTGTTTGGTTTCATAGGATCATAGAATCAGCCAGGTTGGAAGAGACCTCCAAGCTCAGCCAGTCCAACCTAGCACCCAGCCCTATCCAGTCAACCAGACCATGGCACTAAGAGCCTCATCTTTAGATACTGGCAAGCTGCTATTGGGTGTCCCTGGAACCCCCTATTCTCCAGGCTGAACACCCCCAGCTCCCTCAGCCTGCCCTTGCATCAGAGCTGCTCCAACCCCCTGATCATTTTCATGGCCCATTCTAGACCCACTCCATCAGGACCATGTCCTTTATATATTGAGGGCTCCAGAGCTGGACACAGTACTCCAGATGAGGTCTCACAGTGCTAAGTTAGAGTCCAATGCTCAAACCCACAGGTGTGAAAAGGCTTTGGCCAGCTGGAGCTGCAAAGGTCAGCAGATGTGAACAGTGTCCTCCTCCCAGAGAGCCACAAGACGCAGCTCTCAGGTGGCTCCTCTGTTGCTGCCTGATTGAGGAATGAGGCAGAGCAACTTGGCTGCTGTACACAGGTCTGTTTTGATGACAAGAGAGGAGGAGGAAATGCTGATAGCATCATCCTACTGTTCATTGAGGAAGAGAAAGACCTCAGCGATGGAGCTTGCTCAACCTGCCAAGTTTCAGATTCACAGCTCTCTGGGGCATCTAAATCATCTCAGGGGACCAGGACCAGAGCACTCCATGGGAAGGATGCCACAGAGTTTAAAACAACACAACAGCTTCCTGTCAATGCTAGCTCCTTGCAAACAGTTCACATCCCAAAATCAGGATTCTGAGAGATGAAAAATGTGTATTTGTCAGCACTGAAACTTCCCAGGAATGTCTCATTTCACCTTTTGGTGGGTTTGGGTTTTCGTTTCATGCATATAATTCCCTGACAATTAGAAATCTTCTGGTGTAAGGTTTTCAAAATCAAGGATTCAGTGCTGCTGACTGAAAGAGTTGGGGCTGTGCAGGCTGGGGAAGAGGAGGCTCCCAGATGACCTTCTTGTGGCCTTCCAGGATCTGAAGGGGCCAACAAAAAAGCTGGGGAGGGACTTTTGAGGCTCTCAGGGAGTGCCAGGACTTGGGGGAATGGAGCAGAGCTGGAGGTGGGGAGATTCAGAGTGGATAGAAAAGGAAGTTGTTGAGCATGAGAGTGGGGAGAGGCTGGAATGGGTTGCCCAGGAAGGTGGTTAAACACCTCCATGCTTGGAGGTGTTTAAGGCCAGGCTGGATGAGGCTGTGGGCAGCCTGCTCTAGGTTAGGGTGTCCCTGGCCATGGCAGGGGGGTTGGAACTGGCTGATCCTTGTGGTCCCTTCCAACCCTGACTGATTCTGTGATTCTCTACAAAACAACTCATTTTTTTCTTTTGGCTGTGAGATGCCTTCCAACTTTCTTTGAAATCAAACTGAAACCATTTCCCCCCCCCCCAAACTCTCAGTTTCAAACTCAAACAGTTCCTGGGGAGGGATCAAACAAAACCTTTAAGTGGTCAGAAAGGCTTTTTTGTTTCTTTTTTGTTGTTGTTGTTGAATCAGAACAACAACAAAAAATCCTTTCTTTCCATGGCTCTTGATATATGCTGTGTGGATGCTGCTTTGATATCTGATATTTATTACCTTAATCTTATTTGTGCCTTAGCATTGCTGGCTGTAACGGCTCCACCTCTGCCTGATGTTGGAAGCCTAAAGGATGTGGGCCTGAGCAGTGCTGGGTGGGTGGATGGGTGCTTGGATGGGTGGATGGATGGGTGGGTGGATGGATGGGTGAATGGGTGGATGGATGGGTGAATGGATGGGTGGATGTGTGGATGGGTGCATGGATGGATGGATGGATTGGTGGATGGGTGAATGGGTGGATGGGTGGGTGGATGGATGGGTGAATAGGTGGATGGATGGGTGGGTGGATGGATGGGTGAATAGGTGGATGGATGGGTGGGTGGATGGATGGGTGAATAGGTGGATGGATGGGTGGGTGGATGGATGGGTGAATAGGTGGATGGATGGGTGGGTGGATGGGTGGATGAAAGCCCATCCAAGGAACTGTGAATTCTGTTGACACAAAACAAGCAATTACAATGGGACTCACCTGGTAGGCAAAAAAAGAGCAATCATCTTGGTCACTGGCAGCCACAGAATGTGAGCATAAAGAAAGGAGAAAGAAAAAGAAAGAGAGAAAGAAAGAGAGAAAGAAAGAAAGAAAGAAAGAAAGAAAGAAAGAAAGAAAGAAAGAAAGAAAGAAAGAAAGAAAGAAAGAAGGAAAGAAAGAGAGAAGGAAAGAAGGAAGGAAAGAAGGAAAGAAGGAAGGAAGGAAGGAAGGAAGGAAGGAAGGAAGGAAGGAAGGAAGGAAGGAAGGAAGGAAGGAGAGGGAGGGATATCACAACAGCCAATCTCAGCTAGAGGAGAAGCTGAATGCGGGAGGGAAGTCAAGTTAGAAGGGACAGAGAGGTCTTATGGCACCCAGATTAGCTGTGAACCTGCCTGCAGTCAGAGCTGAGGGCTGATGCACAAGGTGCTGTGTTTTCAATGGCTAATAAGAGCAGTCCTGAGCCAGAGCTGATCTGAATGTAGGTGTTTGCTTCAAATAACATGTGTTAGTGCTTTGGATCCGCTGCCTTGTGGCCAGAGGGCAGCTGCCCATCATCTGCCTTTTATGAGCACAACTCTCTTCATTCTCGAGGCAAGCACAGGGGAAAGTTGGTCTTTGTGTGGCTGGTTTGCATTGCATTAGGAAAAATACTTGCTCCCTGGGAAAGAAAAGGAACCTTTTGCCACCAGAAACCCAAAATTATCACATTAGGACCACCCTGGCTGGCTTCTCCGTGGAGTTCTAGCTCCAAGCAAGAAGTATGGAAACCAAAAGTCAGGTTTAAACTCGGAAGACTTGTATAGGTTTGCACTGGAGGTTTGGTTTCTCTGTTTGGTTTTAAAACAGCAGTTGTTATCAGAGGAACTTAGCTTCACCCCAGGCTTTGATCTTATTCCTCAGGGAAATAATCCTCTTCCATTGGCAGAGAGGGGAGTTTGATTTGAGGAGGGAGCAACTTCCCAAAGCCCCAACGTTAGGAAAGAAACTAAAGTCTTTGGAGCTCCAGAGTGCTGCGACAGCCACCAGCCTGCTCTTCCTAGCAAGGGCTGTTGCAGGCATCTGAGATGAAACTCTGCCCTTCTGGTTTGGGTTCTTCTAAGCACAGGTGAGCTGCTGCTTCCTGCTGCTCAGAGCTGGGGAGGGTTTATCTGCCCACAGCCTTCTAACCAGGGGGACTCATCCTAGCCCAGCAGGCACATCCTGAGCAGCCTATGGAGTGTGGCAGCAGGGCTGAGGAGCAGCTCAGGGTGTGAGGCATTCTGGCAGGGGCTCTACCACCCCTGCAGCTCTGGCTGGGGACTTGTTAGAGATCTGTTGAAGTCAACAACTGTTGATCTCAAAGAGTTTTGATGCAGGAAGGGGACAAGAGCAGGGTAATCCATCAGAGTGACCAGCCCTGAAATCCATAGGCAGTTCTAGGTTTGGATCCTGAAGCTGCCCTCACTAAGCTTCACAGCTGGGATTCAGGCATTTGTTCCAGAGGTATTTATGCTGAGCCTGTGAACTGCAACCCTTCTTCAGGGTGGTTTAGCTATCTTTCCATGGTATGCTAGATACATAGAATCATAGAATCAAGCAGGTTGGAAGAGAGCTCCAAGCTCAGCCAGTCCAACCTAGCACCCAGCCCTGGCCAATCAACCAGACCATGGCAGTAAGTGCCCCAGCCAGGCTTTGTTTCAACATCTCCAGACACAGAGACTCCACCACCTCCCTGGGCAGCCCATTCCAATGCCAATCACTCTCTCTGCCAACAACTTCCTCCTAACATCCAGCCTAGACCTCCCCTGGCACAGCTTGAGACTGTGTCCTCTTGTTCTGTTGCTGGGTGCCTGGCAGCAGAGCCCAACCCCACCTGGCTACAGCCTCCCTCCAGGTAGTTGTAGACAGCAATGAGGTCTGCCCTGATCCTCCTCTTCTCCAGGCTGCACACTTGTTTAGGTTGTTTAGGTTTAGGTTGGAGATCAGAAGAAACTTCTTGACTGAAAGGGTTCTCAAGGATGGGACCAGGCTGCCCAGGGAAGTGCTTGAATCCCCACACCTGGATGTATTTAAAAGCCATTTGGATTCAGTGCTCAAGGATATGGTATAGCAGTGGCCCTGCTAGAGGTAGATAATGGCTGCACCCAACCAGAGTGATTCTGCAGTCTCTGGGCATAGAGACTCATTCATGTCCATGTGGAGCCACTACTTGTGCTGCAGGGCTGTATGGCTGCTGGTCCTTTTGGGGCAGTCCACTTGTGCTGTGGCTTTGCCACTCTACTTAAAATGCAGAGAGAGAGAGAGAGTGAAAGAAAGAAAGAGGGAAAGAGAGAAAGAAAGAAAGAAAGAAAGAAAGAAAGAAAGAAAGAAAGAAAGAAAGAAAGAAAGAAAGAAAGAGAAAGAAAGAAAGAAAAAGAAAGAGTAAGAGAAAGAAAGAAAGAAAGAAAGAAAGAAAGAGAAAGAGAGAGAAAAGAAAGAAGGAAGGAAGGAAGGAAGGAAGGAAGGAAGGAAGGAAGGAAGGAAGGAAGGAAGGAAAAAGAAAAGAAAGGAAAAGAAACCAGAAGAAAAGAAAAGAAAAAGGAAAAGAAAGGAAAAAAAGAAAAGAAAGGAAAGGAAAAGGAAAAGGAAAGGAAGGAAGGAAGGAAAAAAAAAGAAAAGAAAAAAAAAAAAAAAGAAAAAAAGAAAAAGAAAAGAAAGGAAAAGAAAGCAAAAAAAGAAAAGGACGCAAAGGAAAAGGGAAACGAAAAGGAAAAGGAACAGCAGAAGGAAAGGAAAGGAGAGGAAAGGAAAGGAAAGGAAAGGGAAAGGAACCCCTGTCTTTCTTTTTTCCTCTCAGATTTTGCAGCAATATTCAAGTTCCTTTGGTTTGTCTCCGAGGAGGAGAAATTCAATGACTGCTACATGCCTTGCAGGCGTTGAATGGAACTGAAGGAGCACAGAACTATCCCTAATCGAACCCTCCCAGCTTGTTAAGCCCCAGTTCTGCCTGTTTCCCAGTGTTTCCCTCAGTCTCTCCTCACAGCAGAGCAGCTCCAGCCCTCTGATACTAATTCTGTGCTTGTTCATTTTTGAAGGCAGAGCCCAATGGGCTTCCTGGCACATTGTTTTAGTGAAGCCTGGATGCTGCTTGTGCCTGGAAAAGCTGCAGAGGAATGGCAAAGCCCTCATGTTGGGAGGAATGTAGAGGGAATAAAAACATTTCTAGCTGGAATAAAAACATTTCTTCCCTGCAAGAGTGGCCAGGCATTGGAACAGGCTGCCCAGGGAGGTGGTGGAGTCACCATCCTTGGAGGTATTCAGGAAGAGTGTGGACATGGCACTTTGGGACCTGGTTTAGTGAGTGTGGTGGTGTTAGGTTGATAGATGGATTCAGTGATCTTAGAGGTCTTCTCCAACCAAAACAATTCTATGATTCTTCTTCTCTCTCCTCTTCTCTTCTCTTTCTCTGTCCTTCTTCTCTCTCCTCTCTTCTCTCTCCTCTCTTCTCCCTCTCCTCTCCCTCTCCTCTCTTCCTCTCTTCTATCTTCTCTCCTATCTTCTTCCCTCCTCTCTCTCCTTAGGTTGATAGATGGAGTCCCCCCAGTCCTATCACTACCTGACAGCCTAAAAAGTCCCTCCCCAGCTTTCTTGTAGCCCCCTTCAGATACTGAAAGGCCACAAGAAGGTCACCTGGGAGCCTTCTCCTCTCCTGACTGAACAGCCCAAACTCCCTCAGTCTCTCCTCACAGCAGAGCAGCTCCAGCCCTCTGAGCATCCTCATGACCCTTCTCTGGACACCTTCCAGCACCTCCATAGCCCTCTTGTCCCAGGAGCTCCAGAACTGGATGCAGTACTGCAGTTGGGGTCTCACCAGTTTGGAGCAGAGGGAGAGGATCACTTCCCTCACCCTGCTGTCTACACTTCTCTTGCTGCAGCCCAGACTCTGGTTGCTCTCTGGGCTGCAAGAGCAACATTGACAGCTGAGATTGAGCTTCTCATCCACCAGCACCACCAAGTCCCTCTCCTCAGGGCTGCTCTCAAGCCAGTCACTTAGCCTCTCCCTCCCTCCTCAGCACCTTTGCATGCTTGTTGGTGTTTTGCCTGTGTCAATGATGAAAAAAACCCTTTTGTCACCCTCTATAAGCACTGGAAACAGAGCCGGGGCCGGGGGGGGAAGAAAAACACAAAACCACAAGCCCCAAATCTAAGAAAGCTGCAGAAAATTGGTGAACCCTCCCAGTGGAGCTCTTGGAAGCCTGATCTCCTACCACAGAAAGCAGATCAAAATCTAGCTGAGGACAATCATCTTTGGCCTAATATGACCTCAACATTTAGAGTGAGATTCAGAAAGGAATATGTGGCCTCGCAAGCACAGAAAGGTATTAAGGCATCCACCCTAGGAAGGGCCATTAAGCTCCAAAGGCAGTGGGTTGGAGGTGTTTGTTTTCTCTAGCCATGGTTTTCATGCCAGGCAATGTCAGGCTTTCTGTTGCCTCTTCAGAAAACACCAAGGCTCTAATGCCTCCCATACCACGGGAGGAAAGGGAGAGAAGATCAGAACTGCCTTCTGGTTTGCGGCTCCCAGTTGCATAGGCACCGCTAAAGCATTGCAATGGTCCAGAGAGACTTCTCTGCCAAGCCACAAGCACATCACACTCCAGAAAGAAAGGGCCAGGAGGAGGAAAGTCAGTCCTGTTGGAGCTGTGCTTTAAAAAAGCCTTCTTAGCTCGGCTGGAAACCGCCTAGCCTCCTGCCAACCTTGTGACACCGTTTGCCTTCCACCCTCCAAACCATGAAATCCAAGCTCTATGCACTAGGGATTGGTATTTGGCCTCTAGGAGCCCCAAAGGTTCAGAGGTGCAGTCCACTCCCTGCCAGCACCAGGGCCTGCTGCAGTTCTTTCCAAACAAAAGCTGAGCTGTCAAGGACAAGAGCAGTCCCTGGAGGTGTTCAAGCAAAGCCTGGATGAGGCACTTAGTGCCATGGTCTGGTTGACTGGATAGGGCTGGGTGCTAGGTTGGACTGGATGAGCTTGGAGGTCTCTTCCAACCTGGCTGATTCTGTTCTGTTCTATTCTATTCAGTGTGGGCAGCAGCATGAACAAAGTGATCCTCCCTCTCTGCTCCGCATTGGTGAGACCCCCACCTGCAGTACTGCATCCAGTTCTGGAGCTCCTGGGACAAGAGGTACGTGGAGGTGCTGGAAGGTGTCCAGAGAAGGGCCACCAGGAGGGGCAGAGGGCTGGATCTGCTCTGCTGTGAGGAGAGACTGAAGGGGTTGGGGCTGTTCAGTCTGGAGAGGAGAAGACTCCCAGGTGACCTTCTTGTGGGCCTTCAGTGTCTGAAGGGGGCTACAAGAAAGCTGGGGAGGGACTTCTTAGGCTGTCAGGGAGTGATAGGATGGGAGGGGATGGAACAAAGCGGGAAATGGGGAGGTTCAGACTGGATGTTAGGAAGAAGTTCTTCAGCATGAGGGTGGTGAGAGCCTGGAAGGGCTTGCCCAGGGAAGTAGTGGAAGCCTCATCCCTGGAGATGTCTAAGGCCAGGCTGGATGAGGCTTTGGTCAGTTTGATCTAGTGTGAGGTGTCCCTGCCCATGGAAGAGGGGGTTGGAACTGACTGATCCTTGTGGTCCCTTCCAATCCTGACTGATTCTATGATTGCATGATTGTATGATTGTATGATTCTATGGTTCTATGACTCTAGGATTCTATGACTGTATGATTCTATGATTCTATGGTTCTATGACTCTAGGATTCTGTGACTCTAGGATTCTGTGGCTTTAGGATTCTATAATTTTATGATTCTATGGTTCTGTGACTCTAGGATTCTGTGATTCTGTGACTCTAGGATCCTATGGCTTTATGATTGTATGATTGTATGATTCTGTGACTCTAGGATTCTGTGACTCTATGATTCTATGGTTCTATGACTCTACAATTCTCTGATTCTATGATTAAGTAGCTCTGAGGCACTGAGCCTTTAAAAACTACCCTTTAGAGGATCAATTCCAGGCGATGCAAGATGCACCAAGGCAGCAAAGCATGGGGAGCAGATCTATGTGGAGGCTAAGGTGAGAGCAGCTGATCAGGGTTGGTGACTATCTCAGCTAAGCCATGACAAGCAGAGTCCATCCCAGGAGCCCAGAGAAGAGCACACAAACCTCCAGGCTTGGCGTTTGGCTGCAGCTGCCTTGTGCTTGATCTGCAATCCCTCTGGGAAATCCCACTGGGATTTTTTGGCTGGGGCTTTGGAACAACTGGAGGCAAAAACTTCCCCGAGCCCACTCTGCCTGTTTGGAGAGCACTTGATGACTTTATGGAATGCTGACTGAACACCTCTGCAGTGCAAAGGCTTTGGCTTAGCCTATGCACATGGGCAAGGCAAGGTTAGCAGAGGAGCTGCCAGAAGAAGACACTCAGCTGAGCTGGGCTCTGCTCAGCACAAGGCTCTCTTCTCAGCACAAGGCTCTCTTCTCAGCACAAGGTTCTCTTCTCAGCACAAGG
>WAAF01014976.1:0-10240 GCA_013400475.1 Tricholaema leucomelas | reverse complement strand
CAACCTTACCACAGTCCCAAGGAAGAATAGAAAGGTTCAGACAGGGGGTTGGGAAACAAAGTGGATTAGTCCAAAATGGAGGGTGAGGTTAGAGAGTAAGATGCAGCTCAGCCAGCAGCCCAAGTGAGAGAAGTGCTCAGTGTCTTATCTATGTTTTGCCTTTTTTTTTGTACATCTCAGCAAGCCTATGAGTGAAGTAGACATCACCATAGTTTTCCTTTCACAGCCTGTTATCTATTTCTTCTCACCAAAACATTCTAGCTAGCTTCAAACTAGTACACACCCTCAGCAAGTTTGCAGATGACACCAAGCTGTGTGGCACAGCTGACTTGCTAGAGGGCAGGGATGCCCTCCAGAAGGACCTGGACAGAGTGGTGAGGTAGGCCCAGGCCAATCCTATGACATTCAACAAGGCCAAGTGTAAGGTCCTGTACCTGGGTAGGAGAAATTCCAATCACAAATCTAGGCTGGGTGGTGTTGGGAATAGTAATATTAAATGTAGTGATTGCATAGAAATGTTGGAATGGTACATCTATTGGAATTTGAAACACTGGAATGTAAGCCATGGACAGGTGAGAGTGCATGAGCTCAGAAGTGCTGAGTTAGAGATAAAGTGGAAGGCTGGAGTGACCTTAGAGAATGGTGTAACAAATATAAACAAATGTAAGGCTGGAGCCTGTGGTTTTTGCCTATCTCTGCTGACAGAATGCTTAAGACACACTGTACGTGCTGCTGAGAGAATATGACAAATGTCTACACTAATTAGTAATTTCTAATGCAAGTACATGCAACCAATTGCAGTTTAATACAGTTTGTAGCCTTCTGATGAAAGGTATATAAACATGTTTGGAATGCAATAAATGGATTGGATTTGGAATTGCTTGCATCAAGCTTTTACCCTGTCTCTTCTGATGCCTATGGCATTGAAGCCCGTGGCAAATAGTGTACCCCGATGTGATGGGGAAAGTGATCACTGGGTAGGTGACCAGCCACGGGGCCCCTCTGGAACACAAGCTGCTGAAAGGAAGCAGGATCGGGACCAGAATTGACACCTGAGTCTCCACTCCCTGCCTATAGTGGGGGGGGTTGGAACTGGATGATCTTTGACATCCCCTCTAATCTAAACCATCCTATGGTTCTATGATATTAGTTATTTTATTTTACATCTATGTGGTAATGCTGGATCCACCCTTATTACCTGCCTTGTTGAATCACAAGTTGAGCTGATTAATCTGTATTAAAATTCAGTGCAAACCTCAACTCNTAAACAAATGTAAAGCTGGAGCCTGTGGTTTTTACCTATCTCTGCTGACAGAATGCTTAGGCACACTGTACGTGCTGCTGAGAAAATATGACAAATGTCTACACTAATTAGTAATTTCTAATGCAAGTACATGCAACCAATTGCAGTTTAATACAGTTTGTAGCCTTCTGATGAAAGGTATATAAACATGTTTGGAATGCAATAAATGGATTGGATTTGGAATTGCTTGCATCAAGCTTTTACCCTGTCTCTTCTGATGCCTATGGCATTGAAGCCCGTGGCAAATAGTGTACCCCGATGTGATGGGGAAAGTGATCACTGGGTAGGTGACCAGCCACGGGGCCCCTCTGGAACACAAGCTGCTGAAAGGAAGCAGGATCGGGACCAGAATTGACACCTGAGTCTCCACTCCCTGCCTATAGTGGGGGGGGTTGGAACTGGATGATCTTTGACATCCCCTCTAATCTAAACCATCCTATGGTTCTATGATATTAGTTATTTTATTTTACATCTATGTGGTAATGCTGGATCCACCCTTATTACCTGCCTTGTTGAATCACAAGTTGAGCTGATTAATCTGTATTAAAATTCAGTGCAAACCTCAACTCAGCTTAAACAGTAACAACTGATAGTCATCATTGCAGGGCTCACTTTGTCCTGAAGAGAAATTGGCGCGGGGGGGGGAAGAAGGAAAAAAAAAGAAAGAAGAAANCTGATGCCCATGGCATTGAAGCCCGTGGCAGGGTGGTGAATAGCTGGAGAGCAGCCCTGATGAAAACTACTTGGGGGCCTGGATTGATGAAAAGCTCAACATGAGCCAGCAGTGTGCACGTGCAGCCCAGACAGCAACTGTGTGTGGTTCAAGAGAACTGTGGCCAGCAGGACAATGTGGGGGATTCTCCTCCTTTGCTCTGCTGAGACCCCACCTGGAGTACTGTATGCAGTTCTGGAGTCGTCAGCATAATAAGGACATGGAACTGTTGGATCAAGTCAGTCCAGAGGAGGACCAGGAAGTTGATCAGAGTGCTGCAGCACATCTGCTATGAGGAGAGACTATGAGAGTAGGGCTCTTCAGCCTGAAGAAGAGAAGGCTTTGAGGAGACCTCATAGTGGCCTTCCAGTATCCGAAGGGGATCTACAGGAAGGCTGAGGAGGGACTATTTACAATGTCGTGTAATGACAGGGTGAGGGGTAATGGGTTTGAACTGGAAGAGTGGAGATTCAAACTAGATGTTGGGAAAGGGTTCTTTACAGTGAGGGTGGTGAGACACTGGAAAAGGTTTCTCAGGGAGGCTGTGGATGCTCCCTCTCTGGAAATGTTCAAGGCAGGTTGGATGAGGCCTTGAGTGACATGTTCTAGTGGGACTTGTCCCTGCCTATGGTGGGGGGTTGGAACTGGATGATCTTTGCATCCCTTCCAATCTACACCATCCTATGGTTCTATGATATTAGTTATTTTATTTTACATCTATGTGGCAATGCTGGATCCACCCTTATTACCTGCCCTTGTTGAATCACAAGTTGAGCTGATCAATCTGTATTAAAAGTCAGTGCAAGCCTCAACTAAGCTTAAACAGTAACAACTGATAGTCATCATTGCAGGGCTTACTTTGTCCTGAAGGGAAATAGGTGGGGGGAGGGCAGGGGGAAGAAGTAATCTTAGCAACATTATAATATTTGCAGAAAGCTGACAATGACTTTGTGCGTATACTCCAGGTCCAGTGGTGAAGTAGAAAGCATACAAAGTTCATATTAAAGTAAACTGAGACTCAGTGTGAGAAACTCAGAAGCAAGCTCTTTGGGTACAACTACACAGCCAAAGAGTTCTCTCATTTTCTGGGAGATCCTGGGCCATTGAACTTTGTTTATTTTCAGGTTTTCTCCCAAAGCAAACCACTGAGCTGCTTCTGATGAAAAACCCAAGTGGCATCAGGAGCATAACCCTCAGAAAAAAAAAATCTTGTAAAACTGTAAAGAAAGTACACTTTCGGCACAGTCCTATCAGGCTTTGTTCCTTCTTGGCTATTATCAGTGCCACAGATACTCCTGGGGAAGAGGAAATCAGCTATACTTCACTTCAAGAAGTTTGGACTAAAAGTGGCAACATAGCAAAAGGCAACTTAAGGGCATGGAGTGAGTCACCACACAGTGTGACTCAAGCAGCTTTGCATTTGAAAGGCTAATCTTAAGCAGTGTGGTCAAAACTGGGTCTATACCATTCAATGCCAACAGCCAAGATTTCTCTGAAATCGATGATTTAGGGTGTCATGACATAGTGTTTAGGAAAAGGAGGCTTGATTTTTTCTGAGTTGTGTCAGTCAGAAATACGTTGTGAATTACTGCATTCTGTCTGTCTTCAGTCCGAATAAAGTACAGAATGGTGTCATAGATGGTGGGGGGGTAAACAGAGGAAGGACAGAAGTTCTGGACTTCAAACACGAAACAGCAATTAAATAGAAATACTTGTGCTCCAGGCTGATGTAATGGAGTGAGGTTCCAAAGACCAGGGGTTTCAGATTTTTAAATAGTCTCATATATTACCTCAGCTTTCCCATGATTTTTGGAGATAAAATCCATGTTGGTCTGAGCACCCCAGAAAGCAGTCAGGACTTAAGTCAGGATTTTGTTCTTTATTTTGCCTTGGCAAGGCAGCATTCTGTTTGACATTCTTTCTTTTGCCACAAAATCCCCCTTATTAGGCCAGTGCAGCACTATAGGGAGAATTCTCCAGCAGAAACTTCACCTCACCTTGAGTTCCACCTCCCAAACTATGCTTCCAAAGGCACAGTATATGCCTCCCTGTATTTTCAAACAGCCTTAGAGTTAACTTTGAGTCCTTAATTCTGCATCTTTAAATATTACTGTTTTCTTCTGGAAATGTATGCTGAAAATGTAAGCACATGATTTCTGCTTAGCTTTGCACATAGGCTAGTAAAAGGGTCACAAACACATTGTCTCACCCAGCCTCCACTGAAATCAGCTCTAATGCATCCTCAGTGGGTGCATTTCAAAATGTTACTATTCTCTGACTATTTTGAATATGTCTAGTCATATTGTAATTATTCCTTACCTCAGTGCAATACAAATCACTGAAATGAAGTACTTCTCGTATTGGAGGAGTCCTGTATCCTCTGAGAAGACACATTATTGCAGACAGGGTTTTCTCTTTGAAATAATCCATTCAAAGTGGACAAAGTCACTCAAGTTTTGCAGCGTTCACTGACTAGAGCTCAAAGTTGCATAGCTGTGGTTAAGCAGTATTTAACTTAACCAAGTAAGCATCGATTATGTTAAATCTCTTGCAGTGTCTTCCAAAAACCTGTGTGGCAGGAGCCCTAGTTTCTACTGATATCTATGTATCTCATTATCTAGGTCTGTTGTTTACTTTGCCCTGCAAAGGTCTCCTGTAGGGTTTCTGATTTACCACAGTGTTAGACTACTTTGATACTAAATCCCTTGCCACGCTTAGGAAAATGAAGCAACACATTCACGTTACTACTTTTTATTACTTTTTAATTTAAGAAGAAGTTTTGAATGCCATTGTTGCCAAATCTTCCAATGCATAAAATAAAAATGGAGTTTAAGTCTGGAAACATACCACCCTGTGGGCTGAAATCAGTGGAAACTTTATAGCTACTAGTGACATAACAAAGAGCAGATGCAGGAGGCAGTCCAGAAAAGCAGGTAAATCATTAACAGTCTGCAAACATGAAACCGACTTATGAGAAGATCAGAGAACTCCCAGACATTGTTCAAATAAAGCACCAATAGTATTTTACTATTTGTAGATAAAGATCAAAGTTCATTCTTACTTATATTAACACTTCAGCAGTTAAAATCATCACACCACCACTACATCAATATCACTTCATTGATGTATTATTTATGTAACGATCTGGCTACGAGCGTGATTTCCAGATATCTCTCCTAAATATAGGCAGTGCTTAAGCTACATATCAACACACAGAGGTAGCTTTACAGTTGTGCTATGTCTGTATAGTCTTCAATAGAGTTCTAGACATCTCTCATACAGATAAAATGAAGACAAACACAGTAAGCAACTACAAATGGACAAAGAAAACACATTCAGATGGATTCTCAAGGTATATATAGTAAAAGTGACATTTCTACAGAAAGAAGAGAAAATATTTTCAATATCTGCCATCTGGTTCATCTCCATTCTGAATTTCCAGAGCAGTGTTCCAACAGCCTGGACAAACAAAAATGTTCTTTAAAGAGTTGAGCAAAATTACTCCTTATAAAGGTGAGGATCTCATCATGTAAAAAAATTGCAGCTTTAAACAAAATTGAAATCTTAAGCACAAATATAAATGGTATGCTGCTCTAATAAGCAAGATGTTGAAAAACTTTTGTCATTGAAGAGACAGTAACTCTTCCTCATTCATTTTTTCTACAATTTCCAGAAACCAACAATATTCTGAAGCATATCTGCAAGTGCTGGTGTTGCACCTGCCAGAATAACGATCTTAGACACCAATGTGGTTGGATAATCGTTCTCTGTTTATTTCCGTGTTACAGCAACTTATATGCTAACTTGGAAGAGGCGTGCATAGCTAACTTAGTTCAAGATTGGTACATGTGGAAAGTACAGACTGGCTTAAGGTTATGTGTGAGGTAAAGATAGGTTAACTTATATAAACAATCTGTAGGATCAGCCCCCTGTGGTTGGCAGACCCTGTCCCCTGCAGCTGCATGTGGAGGCTGTCATTCACCACCTGGTTTCCTGCCTCTGGGATGGATTCAAGGACACTCTGCAGCACAGGTTGCTCATTCTTGTCAATTCATGTCCTTCTGTTAACAAGAAATCCGTACACAATTTCCTGTTTTTCTTTTTGAGCAACCCAAGCTTGATCTCCAATTTCACACAGGCTCTGTTCAATACAGGAGTAAATAATACAGCTACAGATCAATAATACTAAGTTCAGAAGGAGAAGGAACCTGTTAGAGCTTTGCTAGTAGCATTAGTTTGATTTAGCAAGCTAACAACCTAAGCTTAGCTAACAATCCCAATGCTTTTCCTGCTGCTACCTCTGGTGCTAAGCAAGCAATAGTAAGTCATTTGTTCAAAAGACCAAAAAGATCCAGATGATCATCACAGTCACAGAAGAGCGCATGTGCACTACGTTTTCATTGGGCTCTGTGTAGCAATTGAAGTTGTAGAATCGCAGATGTATTTAGTTGTCCAATATTCTTTCTCAGACTCCCATTATTCTGGATTTGCTCCATAATTTTCAGAAATATTGATGTAATTGATGTTTTCACTACACTCCTTGTGCTTAAGAGCTAATAATTTCTGAATATGATACCAAAGATATGCCCTAGATGTTGCTTTTAGGCTTTCTATTGAGCCTAATTCCCACAATTCCTCTATTTGTTTTGAAAAATTAAGGCCGTGTTTCTCATCTTTTTGCAGGGCCCTTGCAAAAAGATAACAAGCACATCACCATCTTTGCCAATAAGTGGGTTTGGCCCTTATAACAGATTGAAGTGATCTCTATTTTGCAGTTGCCCATTCATTAAAACAGAATTGCTGGCTAGTTCAGGAAAATATCCAAATTTGTTAAGCATGATCAATACCTTATGACCTATACACACACAACCATTATGTCAGTACTCCTTTCACATTCTTGCCATAATATCTGCCATCTGAGCAAGACTTCTGCTCACTGCCAAGAAAACAGGCTGGTCATAACAAGCTGGTATCCATCAAGAGCCTGTGAACATAAATGATCAAAAGCACAAACAGATACAAAAACAGATAAAACATATTCATTCCCTAGGCTAACAAATCCATTGACCTTGTTTGTATGATGTGACTAGAGAAATTACAATTTTTTTCTTTCTCTCCTTCCTCTCTGTCCCTTCTCACCCCTTCTCACTCTTTGTCCCTTTTTCTCCTTTTTTTTTTTTTGTTTTTACATGATCCTAGTGCTAACTAGATACACAGAAAATCCTAAGAAAAATATGCTACAATATCCCTACATCCTAAAATCCTACAGTTATCATATTACAAACTCTTAGCCTTAACTATATTATCTATCAGCCCAAAAGTCTATCAACTGAAAGAAACTTGAGAAAAAGCAAAGAAAATCCAAGAAATAATACCATGGTATTCAGAGAAAAAAAAAAAAAAAAGAAATCCTAGAATCAGCACAGAAGAAATAAGCATTAACCCATACATTCACAAGACAATTTCTTACCATAATATGCCATTATAATAGCTAACAAGTACTTAACACACTCTATTGGAATTACCTAAGTCTCACTACGCTGCTAAAATTATCCTAAAACTCTAGTACAATTAATAACAATTGAACATCTTATCCAGTAAACTCTTAAAACTCCAAAATCCATTACAATCAAAAGCTATCAAAAATGCGGCACTGTCTCCTTAAGAACCAAGCTGTACTTCTCACTAAGAGATAAAAGGCAGAGCCTGCATGGAGATGATGAGGAGGGGGGGTGCGCGCGCATTCATGCAGGCTGATACGGCTAAGCAGATTCGCTGCTTGTCTCGGCCCTCCACGCCCCCAGCCCTCACGGCCTCCGCCGCTGTCTCCCTTGACTCTCAGGGCTTTTTTTTCTCACCACATCCTAGGTGACATAAAAATCAGACTTTTGCATATCAAATATAACTGTTAGCATACATGTCTCACAGAGAGAAAAAGTTTTGGAGAAGCTCTTTCATAAGTTGAGAAAAAAGCGTCTCTCACACGCTCAGAGGGTGGGTGTAAACAGAGCAGTTTAGCAGGCTTTTGTGGTGGTAATGTGGACACCTGTGCTTGGAGAAGCTTACATATGCAAATAGCTAGCTCTCTGAAGCAACACAGACCCTCACAGACCCACTGCTTTCCCCAACACAGACTACTCCCACCCTTCTCAACCCCAAGAGCAGCACAGGAGACACTGATAGCATGTCAGAAGTCCGACAGAACCCCATCCCGGGCTTGACTCAGCACCCTAACTTCTGGAGTCTTGTCAGGAAGCTCTATCAGCTGTGCATCTCATCTGTGGGGTGCGTTCTGCTGGGGGGGCAAGAGAGATGTTGAGGTGCTGGAACATGTCCAGAGAAGGGCAACAAAGCTGGTGAGGGGCCTGGAACAAAAACCCTATGAGGAGANGGTAAGGGTGGATCTGGAACTGCTGTCCTGGAGGCTGTTGTCACTGGAGAAGGGAGCGGTGTCCAGTTCCTTGTGTTTGATTGTTTCTGCTTTCTTTTTTCCCTCTGCTGTTTGTCCCTCTGTCTTTTTGATGGTTTTTCCTTTTCCTTTTGAGAGTGAAGAATCTCCATCCCGTATTGCATGCTGTCGGAGGGGGTGTGGGGGGTCTGCATTTTCAGATGGCAAACTGGACCCTGGCAATTGCACATAAAAGGTGCCTTAGCAGAGTCTGTGGGCAGATGGTAGCCGCCGGCTATTGGCAAGTCATTAGCAGCACTCAGTAAATCAGTCGCAGCACGCATGGTTGCAGTAGTTCTGAAAAACTTTTCAAACTGAGAAGGCCCCTTGCCGCCATTGCTTACCGCTGGTCAGGGCATTACCAGTCATGTGCGTGGCAGCCATAGCAACCTGCCGGTCAGCTTTCATGTCCGTTAAGGTATTTATTACATCTTGCCAGGTGGAACTGAGCCTTTGAGCGATTGTAAAGTCTTTACTGTCAGTAATGAGTCCCACAGTGCGTCTCCCACTTCTCTCCACCTCTCTGGGCTATAAATCATACGGATCTGCTTCATAAAGTCTCTCTCTTCCTATTTGATCAGCTCATGGAGCTTGGTCCCAGTGCAAACCCTCTCACAGAGAGTACGCTCGCCAAAAATGCAGTGCTGCGTCCCTTTCACAGCCTTACCTGCCTACGTACAGAGTACCCAGCCATGGGCTAGGTGTTCGGCTACTGCCCCCTTGTTTGTTTTGCAGTGCCTTCCATCCCAGTGTCACCAGTGACATTACTTCGATTCCAACATCCGCAGTGTTGTCAGCATGTCCCGACCCTGGCCCGTTATCGTGGTCCTGCCTGCTGCCGGTCTGCATACCTCAGTCTTCCCTGATGCCTGGTTCCCTGCTCAGGCACCATTTGCCGGCGTTGCACCTACTAGAGTAACAATCTTAGACACCAATGTGGTTAGATAATCATTCTCTCTTTATTTCTGTGTTACAGTGAGTTATATGCCAACTTGGAAGAGGCGTGCATAGTTAACTTAGTTCAAGATTGGTACATGTGGAAAGTACAGACTGGCTTAAGGTTATGTGTGAGGTACAGATACTTATATAAACAACCTGTAGGGTCAGCCCCCTGTGGCTGGCAGACCCTGTCCCCTGCAGCTGCATGTGGGGGCTGTCATTCACCACCTGGTTTCCTGCCTCTGGGATGGATTCAAGGACACTCTGCAGCACAGGTTGCTCATTCTTGTCAATTCATGTTCCTCTGTTAGCAAGAAATCCATCCACAGGCAAGCATTACAGTAGGACACGGTAGAAGCACTTCAAACTTAAAAAAAAAAACAAACCAGCAGAAACAGCTCTAGTTTGTAATCTTTTGATCATATCTAATGGTTACATGTTACTTTTCTCATTTAGTGTTAATATTCTATATTGAGTACAAAATTATTAAAAACATAAAGGAATCTTTTAAGTTAACAATAAAAACACCCTTCAAGACTCTGTGAAGCATCTTGTTTGACCCATATCTTTCAGTGTTTGAAGCACTGGAGGTGCTCTCCCCTCTCCAGGGAATTCTGGAGAGGTATATGCACCTAATAGAGCTTGAGAGCTTTTCGTGTGTCAGAATGAATTTACATTTTTAACATCCTAGTGACAATTCAAAAGCTCCTTGGTTAGCCACCAGCTTCAGAGGTGCGGCACAGGATAACAGGTCTTTGCTGTGTCTGTAACAGTAGCAACTGCACAACTGTAATGAAAGACTGACCTTTACTTCTTTTTCTTTCAAGAGCAGTCAGCA
>WAAF01014975.1:1334-13676 GCA_013400475.1 Tricholaema leucomelas | reverse complement strand
ATCTTGCTGTGCATATTCCAGACCTGAGTAAGCAACTCCTATGGAGCACAACAGAAAGGAGAAAAAAAAAGATCCACTAATAGATTAGTGAGGAGAGGCATCAAGCCTTTGTGAGTGAACTGAAGAGATCCTTCAGCCACCGAAGTCACCACCTAAACTCTGCACAAGGTTTTACAGTAATTCAAACTGGGTTGCAAAGACTTCTGCATGCGTTTGTCTCCCTCTAGAATTATGACTGATCCTGCTGTGAAACGTGCCTGCTTGGTGGGGTACTGAGCCCAAGGGCACTGCTGATGAACTGTGAGGCAAAAGTGAATTTGGACTGTTTTTTCCAGACTTTATCCATGATTGTTTATGAAGACTGTTATCATCTGGAGAACTGAAGACCTTTAGCAGAACATAGGTTTCCAGGTTGGAAAGAGTCCGGAGGATCATCTGGCCCAGCCTTTCTTGGCAAAAGCATGGTCTAGACAGGATGGCCTGGCACATCATCCAGCAGAACCTTAAACATCTTCAACCAGGGCTCCAGCACCTTACTGAGGACACTATTCAGTGGTTGGTTGTTCTTACTGTGAAAATTTTTCCTCTTGTATCCAGCCAAGGATCTCCCCAGAATTAACTTGCATGCATTAGCCCATCTCTCTTTCATGTGACTCCTTGTAAAAAGGGAGTATCTATCATCCTAATAGCCAATCTTCAACTACTGGAACATGGTGATAAGAGGTCCCCTATGCCTTTTCTCAATCCTGAGCAAACCCAGTTCTCTCAGCCTTTCTTCGTACAGCAGCTTCCCAGTTCTCTAATATCTTTAGATAGAAAAAGAAAGAAAGATCATGGAGCAGATCCTCCTGAAGGCTCTGCAAAAGCAAATGGAAATCCAGGCAGAGGTGACTGGTGGTAACCAGCAATGGCTTCACTAAGGGCAAATCATGCCTGACAAATTTGGTGGCTTTTTATGACGTAGTCACAGCTACAATGGACAGGGGAAGGGCAACTGANNNAACAGCTTTGTCAGTGATATGGACAGAGGAATTGAGTGCACCCTCAGCAAGTTTGCAGATGACACCAAGCTGTGTGGCACAGTTGACTTGCTGGAGGGCAGGGATGCCATCCAGAGGGACCTGGACAGGCTGGAGAGGTGGGCCCAGGCCAACCTCATGACATTTAACAAGGCCAAGTGGAAAGGTGTTAAAGATTTGAGATGGAAGTGATGTCACTGAGAATAGAAAGTCCCTGTCCCTATCCTCAAAAAAAAAAACCACTAGAGCTCGGATGATCGCTGCAGTGACTCAGAGTGGGGCTTTTCATGGCTGCAGTTTATACACCAGAGAAGCTCCATCGTTCTCAAGTTAGAAGTTTGACCTCATCTTTTTTTCTCTGTCCGTGAGTGATAGTGTCATGCACTTACTGCTGTGATGTGAAAGACCAGGTCGAGGAGCACAGCTGCCAAAAACGTGTATTGCAAGAAGCAGTAGTCCCCTTGTGCCCTGCCTGCACGCAGCAGGGCACACAGACTCTGCACAGGTACACAGACATTTAGCCGTGGTTGATCTTTCTTTTATCAGATGTATAATTATCAAAAATGCTACTTGACAAAGCCAACAGAAGAGGCAGTGTGGTGTGGGGAGCAAGAGCCCTACTTTCCAAGCCTGAAGGTCCAATTCTTCCAGGGGTTTGCAGGGCAGTGCTGGCTAGCAGAGTAACACAGCATTCTGCACTCCTGGTGCCCCCTGTAATTAAATAGCCAGCTTCTCAGAACAGAGGCTGCCTCTGTACAGCTTTGGACAACGAGGCTTTTATCTCATTTCAGGGCCCTTGCCACTGCATTAATACTATTATATTAATCATATTAGATGATTTATTGCCACCTTACCGAGAAAGTTTATGAGAAGAATGACCATGTGACCTGAGGATGAGAAATTAAAACTTCTAGGCTGGATTTCTGTTTTAATTTTGAACCAAGCATTTATTCCTCCAGCTGGCTTAAAACCCTGGCTTGTACAGGTTAGCTGTCAGTGAAGTAGGATTTGTGGAAAATTCTCTTCAGACTGCTGCATTGGTGTTAGTTGTTTTGTCTCTGTCAGTGACACAGATAAGCTCCTGTTACCATGTTCAGAAAGAGGCTGCATCACAAAGCCAATATCAATTACTGTTCATAAACAAACGATATTCTTCTAGAGGTTTGAAGCTGCTCAGCCATGGCGAGGAAGAGAGGGGATTTGCAGGTATTTACAATATATACAGAAATATACAAGTTAAAGTTAATATCATAGTATCATCAGGGTTGGAAGAGACCTCATAGATCATCAAGTCCAACCCCTTACCACAGAGCTCAAGGCTAGACCATGGCACCAAGTGCCACGTCCAATCTTGCCTTGAACAGCTCCAGGGACGGCGACTCCACCACCTCCCTGGGCAGCCCATTCCAGTGTCCAATGACTCTCTCAGTGAAGAACTTTCTCCTCACCTCGAGCCTAAACTTCCCCTGGCGCAGCCTGAGGCTGTGTCCTCTTGTTCTGGTGCTGGCCACCTGAGAGAAGAGAGCAACCTCCTCCTGGCTACAACCACCCCTCAGGTAGTTGTAGACAAGAAACACAACAGCCCTCCCTGAAACCAGAGGCCTCAGGAGGAGCTCCCAACCACCCTTCCACCTTCTTTCCACCCCTCTACCTTAACCCAGACTTTGCTTTACATGCAAGGTGAGACTAGAGGATCAGCCAGGGGGGTTAGAAAGCAGAAGGATTAGTTACACGGAAAGCAGGCCAGGGAGAAAAGTACAGGCACCAGCTGCAACAGAGACCCACTGTGTTATTTATGTTTATGTTCTTGGTTTTTTGTACATCTCAGCAAGCCTATGAGTGAAGTAGACATCACCAGTGTTTCATTTTCACAGCCTATAATCTAATTCATCTCACTAAAATATTCCAGCTAGACTCGAACTAGCGCACATCACCTGAGAGGTAGTCCTGAGGGACAAGGGAGTCCAGGAAGGCTGGACACTCTTCAAGACAGAAATTTTCAAGACAGAAATCTTCAAGGCAGAGGAACAACCTGTTCCCATGCATTGGAAAATGAGCTAATGGGACAGAAGACCAGCCTGGCTGAGTAGAGAGCTTTGGGTAGAACTCAGGAAGAAGGAAAGGCTCCTGGCTATGGAAGAAGGGGCAGACAACTCAGGAAGAGTACAAGGTTCTTGCAAGGATATGTAGATGAGGAGCGCTGCTGGACCTGATACTAACAAGGAGGGTGTGCCTGAAGTGGTGAAGGTTGAAGGCAGCTTTGGCTGCAGTGACCTTGAGATGGTGGAGTTCAGGTTCTTGTGCAAGCGCAATGGAATGCCAAGCAGGATCACAGCACTGGACTTCTGCAGTGCCAGCTTTGGCATTTGAAGCAGTTGCTAGGGGAGATCTCATGAGATAGGGAACTAGACAGCAAAGGAGCCCAAGACATTTGATATTCCAAGCTTGAGATCACAGCATCCCAACAAGTAGGAAATCAAGAAAGGGATCCAGGAGACCTGCATGATTGAGCAGGGAACTGCTTACCAAAGTCAAGTGAAGCAGAGAGTCTACAGATCATGGAAGGAGGGATTGACCATCTGGGAAGAGTGTAAGACTGTTGTCAGAGGATGTAGGGAGGCAATTAGGAAAGCTAAGGCCTCCTTGGGATTCAACCTTGCAAGGGAGGTCAAGGACAACAGAAAGGGCTTCTTCAAATCTGTTTCAGGGAAAACTAACACCAGAGGCAATGCAGGCTCAGTGCTGAGTGAAGTGGGTGCCCCGGTGACAGAGGACACAAAGTGGAGTTACTGAATGCCATCTTTGTCTCCACCCATACTGCTGGAGACTGTCCTCAGGACCCCCAGACCCCTGAGACCCCAGAGGAAGACATGACAAAGGAGATTTCCTTAGTTGGTGAGGATTGGGTTAGGGATTAGTTTAAGTAATCTGCACATCCATAAATCCTTTGGTCGTGATGGGATGCACCCATGGGTGCTGAGGGAGCTGGCACCAGTCATTGCCAGACACTCTCCATCATCTTTGGTAAGTCATGGTGGACAGGAGAGGTACCTGGGGACTGGAGGAGGGCAAATGTCACTGCAGTCTTCAAAAAGGGTAAGAAGGAGGACCCAAGTAACTACAGACTGATCAGCCTCACCTCCATCCCCAGGAAGGTAATGGAACAACTTATGTCTGATGCTGTCCTTAGGCATATCAAGGGCAAGAGGGTCATTGGGAGCAGCCAACATGGTTTTACCATGGGACAGTCATGTTTGATGAACCTGACAGCCTTTTACGAGGACATCACCAGGTGGATAGATGATGGTAGAGCAGTGGGTGTGGTTTATCTTGATTTCAGTAAAGCATTTGACACCATCTCCCACAGCATCCTTCTGGCTACAGTGAGGCAGTGTGGTCTGGATGGTTGGGCAGTGAGGTGGGTTGGGAACTGGTTGAAGGAAAGAAGTCAGAGAGTTGTGGTCAATGGGATGGAGTCTAGTTGGAGGCCTGTATCTAGTGGAGTCCCTCAGGGGTCATTGCTGGGTTCTGTTCAATATATTCATCAGTGACCTGTCTGAGGGCACAGAGTGCAGTCAGCAAGTTTGCTGATGACACCAAGCTGGGTGCAGTGGCTGACACACAGGAGAGTTGTGTTGCCATTCAGTGAGACTTGGACAGGCTGGAGAGCTGGGCAGGGAGAAAATGAATGAAATTCAACAAGGGCAAGTGTAGAGTCTTGGGTCGAGGAAAGAACAACCCCATGGACCAGGTTGGTGACTGACCTGCTGGAGAGCAGTGAAGGAGAGAGAGACTTGAGGGTGCTGGTGGAGAGAAGGTTAACCATGAGCCAGCAATGTGGTCTTGTGGCCAGGAGAGCCAGTGCCATTCTGAGGTGTATTAGAATGGGTGTGGGTAGTAGGTCGAGAGGTTCTCCTTCCTCTCTACTCTGCCCTGATGAGGCCACATCTGAAGTATTGTGTCCAGTTCTGCCCCCCCTAGTTCAAGAGTGACATAAAACTGCTTGAGAGAGTCCAGTGTAGTCACAGACATGATGGAGTGGATCATTTTCCTTACAAGGAGAAACGGAGTGAGCTGGGGTTCTTTAGCTTGGAGGAGACTGAGAGGTGACCTCATCAATGTTTATAAATATGTAAAGAGGAGGAGGATGCCAGGAGGATGGAGCCAGGCTCTGCTCAGTCATACCCAAGGACAGGACAAGGGCCAGTGAGTGGAAGCTGAGGCATAGGAAGTTCCATAGAAACATGAGGAAAAAAAATTTTCCCTGTGAGAGTGACAGGACACTGGAACAGGCTGCCCAGGGGACTGCAGAGTCTCCTCCTGTGGAGACATTCAAGCCCTGTCTGGATGTGTTCCTGTGATAGGAGATCATACTCTGGCAGGAGGGTTGGACTGGATGAGCTTTCGAGGTCCATTCTAGCCCCTGACATTCTGTGATTCTGAGAAAATTAGGAAGACCAAAGTTCAACTAGAAGCCAACATGGCCAGTGTCATTAAAGATAATAAAAGTGCCTTTATAAGGATGTTAAGAGCAAACAAAAAGCAAGGGAAAATGTTCACTCACCTCTGGGTGTATGAGGGTACCTGGTGACCAAAGAGAAGGAAAAGGCTGAGCTGCCGAAGGGCTGCTTTGCCTCAGTATTTGTCAGTGACACCAGTTGCTCGTTAGGGGTTCAGCTCCTGCAACTGGAAGACAGGAATGTGGAAGAGAAAGCAGCCCCCCACAATCCAGAAGAAAATGATCAACAACCTATTGTGCCACTTAGATGTGCACAAGTCTATGGGACCGGACGTGATTCACCCAAGGGTATTTAGGAAAGTGGCAGATGTGATCATCAGGCATCACCATTATTTGTCAACAGCCCTGGCTAGCTGGAGAGGTTCCAAATGACTGTAGGCTATCAAATGTGGTGCCAAAGAAGGGCTGGAAGGATAATCTAGGGCACTACAGGCCTATCGGTGCCAGGAAAGGTTATGGAGCAGTTCATCCTGAGTGGCATCTCACGGCACTTACAAGACAACCAAGAGATCAGGCCCAGTCAGCAGGGTTTATGAAAGGCAGGTCCTGCCTGACTAACCTGATCTCCTATAACAAGGTGACCTGCCCAGTGGCTGAGGGAAGGGTTGTGGACATTATCTACTTGGATTTTAGTAAAGCTTTTCACACCATCTCCCACAGCAGTCTCCTTCAGAAACTCCTGGCACAAGGCTTGGGTAAATGCATCCTGCACTAGATTAAAAACAGGCTGTATAGCAGGGCCCAAAGAGTGGTGGTGAACGAAGTCAAACCAGGCTGGTGCCCAGTCACTAGTGGTGTCCCCCAGGGTTCAGTACTGGAGCCTGTCCTCTATAATATCTTTATTAATGATCTTTATTAATGATCACCCTCAGTAAGTCTGCAGGTGACACCAAGCTGGGTGGCTGTGTTGATCTGCTAGAGGGTAGAGAAGCTTTGCAGCAGGACCTGGACAGGTTAGACCAATGAGCCAGAGGCTAATTGTACAAAGTTAAGCAAGGCCAAGTGCCAGGTCCTGCACATGGGTCACCTAAACCCCATAGTAAGATATAGACTTGAGGATGTGTGGTTGGAAAGCTGCAACTTGGAGGGACCTAGAGGTATTGGTTATCTGACTGATACCTCCTCCTTGATGAGAAGTTACAGGAGTAGAAGAAATGGTTACAAGCTGTAGAAATACTTTGTCACTGAAAGGATTATCTGTGGCCACTCTGCCACAATGCCCTGGTTCAGTAATGGCAGCACGTGGTCATCAGCATGCAAACACCAATGTGGTGGACAGCAAAACGGCCTTTATTAACGTGTAGCATGGGATTATATAGGATAGGTAGCAACATCACTTCCTTCTGCTTGCATCACAGGCAGGAAGCTAAGTATAACAGAGGAACCATAGAGAGAGCATGGAGAGCACAGAGAGGAGCCCTATCTTTCTGTGACAGCATGCCATCTTCCGGTCGCCGGACCCTAACTGCAACAATTATCAAATATTGGAATGGTCTGCTCAGGGCAGTGGTGGGATTGCCATCCCAGGGGGTGTTCAAGCTGCCTGTGGACCTGGCACTTAGGGACATACTTTAGTGCTGACCCTTCAGTGCTGGTTTGAAGGTTGGGCTGGATGAGGTCTCTTCCAACCAGATACATTCTGTGATTCTATGTGCAGACTGATGTCACAAACTATAGCTGCTACTTTCTTCCATTCCCTTGGAAACCCCTGCTAGTCAAAGCTTGCCGTGATCTCTCTGGACTATCTTCCATACACAGTGATGACTGAAATTAACTTATCAGTGGTTTATGGTGCTTGTTCTGATGAATTTGTTAACTCTTTAGTTAACAAACAGATTGCACTGCAAACAGAGTACTGCTTTGAGAAGTCTTCTTCTGTTGAGAACACAAAAGCCAGCCACCACATTACTGCTCATCTTGTACTCCACCAGCTGTAGGTGGAGCATCTTGAAAACTCAGGAGTAAATACCTGGGAATTCAAAACTCATTAAAGCAGAAAAAGGAAAGAAAGATCCTAACCTTGTGTGCTGGTGGTAAGAAGAGAGCAGCCCCTTCCTATAAAGGTATTTGAAATCTTCAATAAGATTCACAGCACAGCCAGTCCTTGGTTTCTGAACTTCCTTAGTCTCAATGCTTTTCTTGTGCCTTTGTCTACATAGAGAGACCTCAACCTAACAATGTTATCTTTGCATGTAAGGGATTTGGGTTTGAATTCCCTCAGCGAAGGGTCCCAAATGGGGCAAGCTGCATCTGGGACAGGCACCCAGTGATGGCAGGTTGTGTGTTTTTAGATGAAAAAGCAAAGACATTGCCTCTGCTGTTTAGGTGCTTAAGGGCCCGGTAGCAGCTGGTTGCAGAACTGATTATGAACTGAAACTGGGCTCTAGTCTCCACTGAAGTTCTACTGTAGGTAGTGACATTTTTCTTGAACTTAGCTGTAAGAAATGAGTTGTTTTTTAAGAAGTGTTTCTGTTGCCTTTCCAGATTAGGGAGTTGTTCTTCGTTCCAAACCAGCCAAGCTAAATTCCTCAGTCTGTACATGAAATCTGAATCATCAAGCTGTGGTTTCAGAGAGCTGAGCTTTGAAAAGTGCAGCTCTGAATTTCTTTAAATACTTAGGTCTATTTTACACACTAGCAAATCCACAATGATACAAGCTCATATACCATGCAATGAAAAGGAAATGAGTTCTTTGATTAGTTGTTCATTTCTACACAGACTTCGGAAGTCTTGATGTGTTAAAAGAGTCTTACAGCAAAAAAAAAAAAAACAAACCCAAACCCAAAAACACCAGAACAAATTTGTTGCTAAAAAGTAACCCCCAAAATCCTGACACTGTTTTTATTTCCACACTGTGAAAGAATTCAGAAAAATATGTGGCAGTAAAAAGATACAAATAGCTCAGCCTTCTGATGCTGAGGAGCGTATGGATATCTGCCATGCACAGTATGTCCAGAGAAGATCTGCTCAAAGACTCGCACTGGTTTGAAAATTCTAAATAAATAAATACTACTCTTAAAGAATGTCTCTATTTGATCTCTTTCCCCTATTAGCATGATATGAAGGTATTTGGACTTCATCTGGTCCCTCTGCTGACACTATCTGTCTTAATATGGGGGCCAGAACTCAGAACACGTACAGGTGATTTGATTTCTAGTAGCTAAGTGGATTATCATTATTAACTCTCATCTGGCACCAGCTTCTTGGGAGAGAACAGTCAGTAAGTGATCCCTTTCTGACTTTTCAGCAGCTACTGCAATAAAAGGTGGTTTGCCACATCCATAGCTAAGAAGTCCCCTGCTCAGTTCATTCTAAACTGTCCCAGCGTGCAGCCTGAGGTCCTTGCAGATGAACAAAGGTAGAGATTTCACATGTCTACGGTCAGTTATCCCACCAAACGAAAATACACAGAATTCTCCTTTTTATTGCTAATGTGCTGTACATAGGTTAGACTTTGTCCCTGGAATGTGCAACTGAGCAATCACTTTTGTAAAACTTATTAATATCATTAATATATTAAGCTCTTGCAGAATCTGAAGTTAACTTGTGTTGGTGCTACCATACATGCTCAATGTACAGGAGTTAGTTCTGAGTACTCTGGAAATGAAGAATCAGGTTTCAGGGATGCAACAAATCAGTAAAAGTCTGGTGCATAATGCTTCTTCTTCCTGTGATGGATAGCATGTGTTCTCCAAGTGTCAGCCTCAAACTTGTATACAGTGAGCAGAGTCTCATCTAATCTAGCCGGATAAATGCATCCTGGTGTGGGATGTTTCAGACTCCAAGGAGCTTAACTGTGCTTTTCATCTGGACATTAGGAAAATGAGCACTCTGTGTCTTTGCCCCATGCTTTCTGCCTGATCTCTGTTCCTCTCTGCCAAGCCTCTTGACCATGTTTCTGCTTCTATCTCTGGGGACCACAGAAAAGCAAGTTCAGAGACTTTGGGGAAGAAAAGAATGTCCCATGACACAGTATGGATTAAGTTGTTGTGCCTCCACTTAGTGGGCCCTACCATCTAAGACAGATAGATCTACACACTTGCTTTGTCATGCTCTGTCAGGTTTAATTGGCAATTTATTTATTTTCTGGATGCTGAACAGTCTGGGTTTGCTTTGTGGCATTTTTATTGTTCACAGCTGCCCTCTCAGTAGCTCAAAGTTTTCTTGTTTGCAAAACTGCTTTGCAATCCAGTGAAAGGCGTTGCGGAGAGGTATTCTGCTGCCTACGTCGATTGTGGCGAAGGGGAGAAATTAATTGGTGTGAGATAATAGTGTATAAAAATATATATATTTATTAACTTCAATATTCTGAACTCTCACCACCCCCAACCATTGAATTTTAATATTTGTTCTTACACGGTTATGAAAGACATTATGGGAATATCTCAAACAGTAACTTAAAACTCTGCACTGGTTAGACNTCTCTCAGGCAGCCAGCACCAGAACAAGAGGACACAGCCTCAAGCTGCGCCAGGGGAAATTTAGGCTTGAGGTGAGGAGAAAGTTCTTCACTGAGAGAGTCATTGGACACTGGAATGGGCTGCCCAAGGAGGTGGTGGAGTTGCTGTCCCTGGAGCTGTTCAAGGCAGGATTGGACGTGGCACTTGGTGCCATGGTCTAGCCTTGAGCTCTGTGGTAATGTGTTGGACTTGATCTATGAGGTCTCTTTCATCCTTGGTGATACTGTGATACTGTAATAATAACTAGCAAACAATTCAAACTATTAAACAGAGAGAGGAGTTTCCCCACAGCAAATACCGCTTGGGGTCAATATACTATTTGCCCAGTAGATGGGTCTATGCTCTTTCTGCTCTATGGCAGGAGGCAACCGAAATTACAGAGGCATTAAAGTATTTACTCACGAATTCTGATCAATTGTCAATCACCCTCCAGGGCTACGTCACAGCCTATAAAAGTGTCCAAACTTCAGGGGAGCTTTGCCAGTGGACTTTGAGGCTGGAATCTTCCTAGCTTCAGGGGAAAGGAGAAGTCTCTCACCTTGTGCTGCTGGCTTCTTCTGGATGCTCTGTCCAAGGACACTTAGGCAGGATCTCAGGTACAGAAGGAGTATGATGCTGTGCAGTCTGAGCACGGTCTCACGCTGGCTAAAGAGGCTGATTGTGTGCAGACAAGTGGAGTCTGCTTCCTGGTAACTCAGCAGCAGTGGCGCTTACCAGGCAGTGAAAAGGCAGCAGGCGTGCAATAATGTGCACAGCTGCACAGGAGTCTGAGCTCAGTAGGCAAAGGCAGACTTAAGCATAATAATGAACACAGGCAATATGGGGGAGCCTGAGCACCTTTTTTACCTGTGTACCCCTATTTATTAAATGTGGGCCGAGATTAATGGCCCCTTGGCTACTAGAATGACTAATCAGGTTGGCAGCCAGCCAAACCTTACTATAACAGGCAAAAGCCACAGGCCTGGACCTCCCAAATAGGGGAATCACACAGGCCTTACACTAGGCAGGCACAAACTGGGCGTGTGGGGGCTTACACAATCAGGGGTCCTGGGCAGGCCAGACTTCATGGCACCAGGTCTCTTGTGCCCCTTTGTGCTCATTATGTGTTTACCTCTGGTTATGGGCAGAAAAACATGTCCAGGCAAAGCAAGGGATGAATAAGCCTATTTGTGGGCCTACGGGCCCTCCACAACAGAAGGATGTCATTTTGAGAGGAATACAGATGTGTTCTATATTTCTATATTGAAACTGTGCAGCCCAGCTGATTTACCTTTAATGCCCAAGAACATTACAAAATGTCCTTAGCTGCCCCAATTTATCTGAGCACATTTTGTAGTAATGTATCAGAGGGCCTCGCTCCAGAGGCTCTCGTACATGAAAAAAAAACCCTGACACAGCTCCAGACAGCCCATTCTATGTAAGCATACCCAACCACAGTGGCTAGCAAGGCGTCAGCCACAAGAGTGGAGAAATACTCCTGCCCACGGCAGGTGGAGAAAACATTGGTGTGTAGAAAGGCTGAGTGGTTTTGGAAATACTCTTTTAAGCAGCATGCTGTCTTGTTTTTTATTAAGCATAGCCTCTAATAACACTTCATCATTGTAGCATCAGTTTACCATTATCTGATTTAAGGCCCAACTGTTAGATCTTTGCCACAATGGATTGTGCAGTTAACTAGAATAGAATCAATCAGGTTGGAAGAGACCTCCAAGATCATCCAGTCCAACCTATCACCTTGTCATGGAGGGCCCATAGGCCCGAAAACGGACTTGCATATGCCTTGCCTTGCCTGGACATGTTTTTCCTGCTCATAGTCAGGGTTTAGCACATGGCCAGCACAGAGGGGCACAGAGGGCCTGGTGCCACGTGGAGTCTGGCCTGCCCAGGCTTTAGGTTGTGTAAGCCCCCACATGCTCAGCTCATGCTTGCCGGGTGCTAGGCCCATGTGAGCCCCATGTTTGGAAAGCCCAGGCCTGTGGCTCCTTGCCTATTATGGCAAGGTTGGCTGGCTGCAAGCCTGATTGGTTACTGGTGGCCAATGAGACCATTGATCTCGGCCCACAGTTAATAAATAGAGGTGCATTCACGTGCCAGCATTCCTCTTTCGCTTGCTGGTGCACTCACTCAAGCCTGCCTTTACGGAGCTCAGACTCCCCGTGCAGCCGTGCATCCCTCTGCACGCCCACTGCCTTATTGCCTGGTGTGTGCCACAGCCACGAGATACCAGGAGCAGACCTATTTGTCTGCACAGAATTGTATTTCTCTGCACCTGCAAATCCTGCCTACGAGTTTCCTGGAGGCAGCAGCCAGAAGGACCCAGCAGCTACAGTCAGAGACTATTGCC
>WAAF01014974.1:22009-32155 GCA_013400475.1 Tricholaema leucomelas | reverse complement strand
CTGGGGTTGGGCTCTGCTCCCTAGTAACAAAGATAGGGCAAAAGGAAATGGTCTCTGCCTCGGGTTGCTCCAGGAAAGGCTTAGATTGGACACGAGGAACAAGTTCTTCACTGGAAGGACTGTCAAGGCCTGACACAGGTTGCCCAGGGAGGTGGTTGAGGCCCCAGGCCTGGAGATATGCCAGGTGAGGCTGGGCAGGGCTGTGGGCAGCCTGCTCTGGTGGAGCTGTTCCTGCTGGCTGCAGGGGTGGGCTGGGGAGGTCCCTTCCAGCCCAGCCCATTCTGATTCGGTGGTACCAGAACAAAGCCTGATCCAGCCAAGGACAGGACCTACCTGAGAGACTTCAGCTGGGTTGTGGAGACCTGCCTGGGTGCTGCAGGTGAGAGAGCAGAGGCAAAGCTGAAGGAGTGAAAGAAACGATAGAAGATGGACACAGGAAGGTCAAGGGAGGGAAGGAAGACAGGAAGAGAGCCTGGGGAGGTGCTCGGAATGCTGGAATCACTAAGCCATGGAGCCGTTTGGGGGGCTCAAAAATTGGAGCTCAAAGCTCTGGATTGCTCTGAGCATAGCATTTGCAGAGCTGCTCCACAGAGCTGCTTCTCCAGCACCGCCACCGACCTGCTCCTCACAGAGGACCTCCCTTTGCCAGCACCTCTGGAAGCTTCTCACCTCTACCTCTGCCAGCCTCTCCCTTCTGCCACCTCAAGAGCTTTTGAGGCCAGAACCCAAGGAGCCATCCATAAAGGAAGTCTTGACACTTCCCTGGCAGTGGCTCATCACCATCAATCCTCTTGGTGTGCCTCCTAATGAGGCTAATCACCGGCTGCTCGTTAGCCTCTAATGGGCCCCTAATATCCTCACGGTCATAACTCACCACAGCTGAGTGCTGGGTAAGGACTCCTGATGGGAAAGGGTCAGTGGCATGGGGAGGTGCTGCCAGCCAGGGTGTGATGTTGGGGAGCTGCGAGCAACCAGCAGAGAACCTCAGAACCCCAACATGGTGAGGGTGGGAAGGGCTTCAGGTCTCATACTCTCACTGCTGTTTCACTGGGATGGTGATTTTGTGCCAGCTTCCCTGCCAGCTCCTCTGGCTTAAGAGGAGACAACATTTGAGCTCCCAGAGCATGCTGCTGGGGTTGGACAACCAAAGAATCCCTTGCAGGTGTCAGGGGCAGAACTCAAAGCTCCAGTTCAGAGTCATAGAATCCTTCTGGCCTGAAGCACCTTTAAGTCCCCAGCTCCAGCCCAGCCTCAGGAGCTGCAGGAGGCAGTGGTGACTCTCCCAGCACTTTGCTGCACTCTGCAAGGACCACTGCAAAAATCCCTCTGACTCATTGGGTTCCTCCCAGCAGGGCAACCTCTGGAGCATCTCCATGCTCTGAGCACGGGCTGGGCTTGGGGATGCCCAAAGGTGAGCAAAGTGGAGCCTTCATCCTTCTGCCTGCCCAGCCCCACAAGTTAAACTCTGATGGCAAGAGGATCCCGGAACCCAGCATGGAGGGGGTGGAAAGGGACCTCTGGGGATCCTCTAGTCCAAGCCCTGCTCCAGCAGGGCACCCACAGCAGCTTGCCCAGCAGCACAGTGCCTGGGGGGGTTGGAAGCTCTCCACAGGACTTTTCACATTTCCCTCCCTCTCTACTCTGCCCTGCTGAGGCCACATTTGGATTACTGAGTCCAATTCTGGGCTTCCCAATTCAGGTGGGACAGGGAAGAGGTTGTGGAGTCTCCTTTTTTGGAGCCTTTCCAGACCCACCTGGGTGTAGTCCTGGATGACCCTGCCCCGGCAGGGGCTTGGCCTGGGTGATCTCTGCAGGTCCCTTCCAACCTCACCATCTGTGACTCTGTGATGGTCACCATTCAAAGGGGGCATGCAGAGAACCATCCGACAGATGGACACACACAGGTGCAGACAGCAAGACCTGGGGAACAAAGGCAGCCTCACTACATCACCAAGGGTCCCTGCAGGAGCATCCTCATGCCCAGCCTCGGGATGGAGAGAGGAGAGCTGGGGCAGAGCTGGGTCCCAGTGAGGTCTGCAACACAGCAACCTGAAAGCAGGGGAGCCTTAGGGGTTCCGCTTCTCCTTTCTCTTCTTTTTTTCTGCTTCACAAGCAGCAAAGTGAATGTTTGAGCATCTCTGCAGGGGGTTAATGAGGACTCTGATTAGTTATTCAGATTTGCCCATGCTGCCTCCCTCCAGCTTCGGGTGGGTGGAGAACACACAAGGGTGTGCAAAGAAAGCTCTTAAAGATGAGCTCCTCAAGCTCCTCAAGCTCCTAAAGCTCCTTAAGCTCAGGCAGATCAAGTCTGGGGGGGGTCCTGCCTCAAGGCTCCCCAGAACACCAATCCTAGAGCCAGCTGTGGGGGGGCAAAGTCTCTTTCCAGCATCTAAGGGGGACAAGAAAGGCCTCGGGGTGTTGGCACCACTGCTTCAGAAGGCTGAAGGGAAACGGTTTGGATTTGGGTCTTTTGGGGGGTGGTTTTAATCCATTTTCTGTGATTATGGCAGAGGTATGTGGCCAAAAATGCTGCATGCACAGAGGGATGGGCCCAGGTACCCAGATGAAAGGCTGTGTGGAAGCAGGGAGGGGAGGATGGAGGGAATCATAGAAACAAAGAGTTCTTTTGGTTGGAGCAGACCTTCAAGATCATCAAATCCAGCCCTTACCCAGCAGTGCCAGGGCAGCACCAAGCCATGGTCCTCAGCACCACAGCTACACAGCTCTGGAACCTGTGCAGGGATGGGGACTGCAGCACAACCCTGGGCAGCCTGGGACAGGCCTTGGCAAACCTCGAGGGCAAGAAATTGTTCCTTGTGGCCAACCTGAACCTCCCCTGGGGCAACCTGGGGACATTTCCTCTTGTCCTGTCCCTTCTTCCCAGCTGGCTCCAGGGTCCCTGCAGGGAGCAACAAAGTCTCCTCTCAGCCTCCTCTGCTCCAGCCTCAACACCTCCAGCTCCCTCAGCTGCCCCTCCCCAGCCCTCTTCTCCAGACCCTTCCCCACCTTCAATGCCCTTCTCTGGCCCTGCTCCAGCTCCTCAATGTCCTTCTGCCACTCAGGGCCCACAGCTGAACCCAGCACTCAAGGGTTCCACGTTCTCCTGCTTCCATGATTCCATGGTTCTATGTTTCCATGTCCCATGGTTCTGTGATTCCCTTTCCCTGTTTCCCTCTTTCCCTGGCTCCCCGTCTCTGTGCTCCCCCTCCAGCGGCCGCAGACAGCTCTGCCGCAGACGTGGGCAGTGCGGTGGCACTTGGGCAGCCTGGGGGCAAGCAGCCCTGGGGCCTCCCACACTGCCTGAAACCTCCGAGGAGAGGCCAAACCCAGGAGAGGGGACAAGTGGCTCTGGCACTGCCTTGGGCACGGCAGAGCCCCGAAGAGGCCCCGGAGCCAAAGAGCACTGGCCTGGGCACGGCAGAGCCCCGCAGAGGCCCCGGAGCCGCGGGGTCCGCTCCCGGCGCTGCTGCTCCGCAGCTGACGGCCCCAGGCTGGAGCCGCAGCCGAGGCTGGCGCAGGAGCAGCCCTCGCAGCCCTCAGCGGTGCCGCCGTAGTCTCTCGCATCCTCCCTGGCTCTCGGCGTGGGCGCTGCCAGGGAGCAGCCCAAGCCCTGCTGCCCCTCCCCGGCAGGGCCAGCTCCGGCTCCGGCGAAGGAGTTTGCGTTCCGGTGCGAGGCGCTTCTGGGTTTGGGAGTAAAAGAACTGCGAGTCCCTGCCCAGCCTGAGCCACCTCTGTGAAATGGAAAACCCAGGATGGGAGAAGCAACCTGCCCAATGCCCCTGCCCAGTGTCCCTGCCTGATTGCCCCTGCCCAGTGTCCCCGTCCAGTGCCCCTGCCTCAGTGCCCTTGCCTTAGTGTTCCTGCCTTAGTGCCCCTGCCCTTCCCCACCGCAGGGCATCAAAGCAATTCCAACTTCCCAGCAAAATCCCTGCTGAAGGAGGCAACAATCGATGGGCTGCTGACATCTCCGGAGCTGCTGGCAGAGGAAGGAGATAAAATGGAATAAATTCAGGCACTTCTGCCTGCTCCTTGGCTCCAGCAGCTAAAAATTTCCATCTCTTTATGCCGGAGTCCTGGGGAGCAGAAATCCTTGATAATGCCAAACAATTTGACACTTTATTTTCTCCTTACGCAGGCTTCAAGCTGCCAGCTGCTGGGACTGAAACCAGATGCCACATCCCCCTTCCATATGGGAACAGAACGACCCCGTCTGGGGGTGCACACAGACCCCCCTCAGCCACTGCCCTCCTTGACCCTGGGCTGGCTACCGGCATGTGGCAGAACCTCCTGCCGCGGCACAGTGAATCGCTGCGGAGCTGTCCGCAGGGCTCGCACCCGGCCAGGCTCAGCGCTGCCGCAGTTGTCGGTACTGGCACCAGTGCTGCTCAGTCGCCTCATCGACAACCTGGCTGAGCACACAGAGGGCAGTGCCAGGCAGTGTGCTGGGCACACCATGCTGGCAGCACTGGTGCCAGCCCTCAGGCTGTGCTGCCATTCAGCCAGAGCTGGCCAGGCTGGAGAGCAGGGTGGGGAGAAATGGACTGGAGCCCAACAAGGGCAGGGACAGGGCCTGGCAGCTGGGGGAGAGCAACCCCATGGGGCAGTGCAGGTTGGGCACTGAGCTGGGGGAGAGCAGTGCAGGGGAAAGGGCCCTGGGGGTGCTGGTGGGCAGGAGGATGCCCTTGAGCCAGCAATGTGCCCTGGTGGGCAAGGAGGCCAAGGGCAGCCTGGGGTGGGTCAGAAGGGCTGTGGTGAGGAGGGCAGAGAGGTTCTCCTGCCCCTCTGCTCTGCCTGCTGAGGCCACAGCTGCAATCCTGTGTCCAGCTCTGGGCCCCTCAGCTGCAGAAGCAGCTCAGGGAAGTGCTGCAGAGAGCCCAGCCCAGAGCACCCAAGCTGCTGCAGGCAGTGAGCATCTCCTGTGGTGCCAGCCTGAGGGACCTGCCCTGGGTGACCCTGCTCTGGCAGGGAGGTTGGACTGGATGATCTCCAGAGGCCTCCTCCAGCCCCTAACATTCTGTGATGCTGTGAAGTTTCAGAATAGATCCTGGTGCCATCAACCCTGCAGAAGAGCTGGGAAGAGTTGCCCCAAGCCACCACATTTTACGATAAAAAGGTAAACAGAAAGGTGGAAATAAACCACCTGAGTCTGCTTCTAAAGAGCTTTGCAGAAGCTTGCTAAATTCCTTCACTTTTGGAGAATATGAGACCTAAAAAGGCTGGAATTAGCTCATGGACTCGAGGTGGCTGCCAAAAGAGCATCCGAATAATTAAAGAGCAATTAAACACAGATGGGAGATGAGAGGAAATGGCCTGAAATTGTGCCAGGGGAGGGTTAGGTTGGAGATGAAAATTGTCATTGCTGCAAGAGTGGTCAGGGATTGGCACAGGCTGCCCAGGGAGGTGGTAGAGTACTCATCCCTGGAGGTGTTCCAGAAATGTGTGGCCATGGCACTTGGGGCCATGGTTTGTTGGCCATGGTGGTGCTGGGCTGATGGCTGGAGTTGATCCTGGAAAGCTTTTCCAACCCAAACAATCGTGTGAAGCAATTCCAGCTCTGGGTGTTCTAGCAGCAGTGCTCCCTGGGTCCAATAAATCTCTGTGGGTGTTGATCTCGATGTCAGCAACAATGAAAAGGTTGAGGGAAGTTGCTCTCAGCACTCTTGGGGACTGCCTGACATGAGTGATGTGAGTGCACTGGCAGCAGCCCCAGCCTCAGCCCAGCCTCAGCCTGCCCAGGCTGCTCGTAAAACACAGCTAAAAATACTCAGCAAAGCCACACTTGGGTAAGGCAGACAGGTGAGAGCAGAGCCCAGAATAGCTGCAGCTCTGCCCTCTGCGTGCTCACGGCCCAGGGACATCTCTGTGCTCCGGGGGAGCTGCATTTGACTCCCCACCCCCCAGAAAAAAAACCCTCAGAGAGGTGCAGCAGAACATCTCCTGCCCAGCCACAGCAGCAGAGGACCCCTGCAAGCGCCGTCAGAGGGCTGCGGTGGTTCCTCCTCCTCTGCTCTGCTTTGTTGTGAGCTCCCAGCTGCGGTGCCCGAGGAGCAGCATCATGTTCATGTTTTAGCAATGAAGTCCCCGGCGAGGCTCTTTAAAAATTAATTAGTGCCAGGCAACATATTAGCCATGAATAGTAACGTGGGACCCACTTCGTGCCCTTCCACACTGTCACCGCTCCAGCCGCCGGTTCCCCGCAGCCAGACAGGACCTAAGGCTGAAGGAATTGTTGCCTGTGGCTCCTGGAAATCTCCCAGCCAGCAGCAACCCTTCCTGGAGGTGTTTTCTGGGGAGCTTGCAAGCAAATGAAAGTTGTGTTTGCTGAGCTCGCTGCAAGGGAGCAGCTTCCTGATGTCCTTACCTGCATCTGGCCAAGGTGTGAGCCTGCCCAGACCTGTTCCCAGCCCTCCAGCCCTGATGGAGATTCCCAAACCTTGAGGATGGAGATCCTTCTAACTCCATGTACAGATTCCCTTGACCCTGAGGATGCAGATTCCCCAAACCCAAGGACCTTCCCAACCCTAAGGATGTGGATCTCTAAAACCTAAGGATCCTCACAAGTCTGAGGATGGAGATTCCCCAACACAAGGATGGGTATCTGCCATGGTCCCATCCTACCACAGGGATCTCTGCAAAGCCCAGGGATGCTGACCCCCCCCATCCTTCTCCAGTCCCAAGGAGGGTGATCACCCCCTAGACTCTCACTGGCTGCACCCCTCACCCCACACTGCCCGGGCAAGGCTTGGAGGCATCGCCCCACAGAACAGAATCCTGGAATCACTGAAGCTGGAAAAGCCCTCTCAGGGCATCCAGTCCAGCCTGCAGCCAGCACTACCACCACTGCCATGGCCACAGGGTTTGAACACCTCCAGGGATGGGCACTCCACCATCTCCCTGGGCAGCCTATGCCAATCCCTGACCACTCTTGCAGCAAAGAAATTGTTCCTAATGTCCAACCTAAACCTCCCCTGGGTCCTGTCCCTTCTTCCTTGGCAGAACCCAAACCCCTGCTGGCTCCAGCCTCCTGGTAGAGAGCTGCAGAGAGCAATGAGGTCTCCTCTCAGCCTCCTCTGCTCCAGGCTCAACACCCCCAGCTCCCTCAGCTGCTGCTCCCCAGCCCTGCTCTGGTGCCAGCCCCCAGGAGCCCTCACCCTGCTCCCGCAGGCAGGGATCAGGTGCTGGGGCGCAGGCAGCTGCCTGTGCTGGCCACCTTCAGGTGCCTGGTGGAGCCAAGGGGCTGTGGGGGGACATCTGGAACAGATTCAGTTTATGGCAGGTCTCATGTATCAGGCAGGGGCTTTGAAGCAGGGAGCTGGTAGCCAGGCAGCAGGTCCCCATGGGTGGGCTGCGGTTTGCACTTCCAGCCCCAGCATGACAAAGGAGCTGGGCAGGCGGAGCTGACATTTCCCAAACACAGCTCAGGACCTCTTGGGGCAGAAAGAAATCAAAAATCCAGAAGACCACCAAAAAAAAACCACCAAACCAAGACACCAACCCCCACAGCAAAGTGATGCTGATCCCCACCTCGGGCTGTTAACAGCTCCACTGCAAACTGGGAATGGCTGCGACGAATTAAGGGGCTTAAAGGCCCTTTGGAGGAGGGATTTGTTAGGTGGCAAAGAAATTAGCTGGGAGGTTAAAACCTTCTCCAGCAGCTTGCTGCAGAGGCCCTGCCAAAGCCCACACGGAGCTGATCCCAAAGCCCTGGGATGTGGACAGTCCCTGGAAAGGAACAGTCCTCAGCAAGCATCCCAAAGCAGAGGGGGATACAGGAGGAACCAGGCTGTGCCTTTTCCAAGCAAAGCTCTTAACAGCCTCAAGTGGTGAAGAAGACTGAAAACAGGAATATTTGGCCTAAAGTAGCCCCACAATGAGGGGAGGTCAGTGGCTGAGCTACAAAAGAACAGAGAAAAGGGGGACAGGAACACAGGGATGGCTCTGAGCAGGGGAAGGAGTTGAGACTGTAGCTCTGGGTACAGTGACCTGCAGTGCTTTGCCCTCCAAATGCAGGGAGCTGCAGTGATTTACCCTGAGAGGGAGACTTGAAGTGACTTCAGTGGAGGTGCAATCAGCCAGAACGATTTAACCTTACCCCAACCCCCCAGGCAGATGCACTGATTCCACCCCAGGCCCAGCAGTGCTGTGCTTTGCCCCCCAGAGCTGTGGCCTGCAGCTGCCTTCAAACCCAGCTGCACTGAGCCACTGCGATCTGCCCGCAGCGCAGTGAGCTGCAGTGGTTGTTTCACATGGGTGCAGCTAAGTGGCCGTGATCTAACCTTCAAAAGTGGCCAGAAGCAGGCACTGCCCCCCCAGAGCAGTGAGCTGCAGTAATGTAACACAAGACAGTGAGCCACGCTGGGTTAGCCCCAGAAGCAGTGAACTGCAGTGATCTACCTCCTCCAACCATTGGTGTGCAGTGATTTGCTCCCTGGAAGCAGTGAGCTGCAGTGATTTCCCACAGGTGCTGCCAAGTGGCCATCATTTAACCCCTCCAAAACCAGCAAGAAGCAACTTATTTACCTCCAAAGCAGTGAACTGCAGTGATTTACAGCCCCCCAGAGCAGTGGCACAGAATGATTTACCTCCACCAAAGCAGTGACCTGCAGTGATTTAACATCAGACAAAGACTCAGCAGGCGAGCTGCAGTCTCTCATCCCTCTCCTCTCCCATTTCAAGGGGGCTCTTTCCTCTGCCTCCTTTATCCACCTTATCCCCATTTCTTTCCCAGAGAGCCTTTGCCCTCCTGCCAGACCCTGCAGGTGAGCACTTTGACAGGCCACCTACTCCTGAGAGCAGACAGGACCTGGCGATGCCATAGGAGCTGTGGCCTTACCTGGCCTCTAAAGAGTCACACTACAGCAGCAGAGGGGCACAGGCTGGGCCCCCCACTGCCTTCCTTGATGGGTGCCACAAACCCTACATCTTCCCTAACGTCTCCCAGCAGGGAAGGCTGCAACTTCCCAACCTCCGAGATAAACCTCCTCATGCTGGGAAGCTTCCCGGGCAAAGAGCTGCCCCAGCCCCAGCTCCCAGTTAGCTCCTGCAACGTTGAGGGCTTCCAACTTCAGACAGCATCCCACAGGCAGCAGCACCCTAGAGTCTTGGCAGAGGATGTTCAGAGGTACTCAAGATGCAGAAGGCTCCAAAAACATTGCCCTGCAGTCTCAACCAAAGCCCCACAGTGCATAAAGGGAAGGCTCTGGTGGCAGAGCTGTGTCCCCAGGCTGTCTCCTCACACCTGCTGGAATGCCAAGCCTGGGGAGAAGGAGGTGGGGGAGAGAATAAACCAGAAGGGATTCACTTCCCCCATCCAGAAAGAGATGCACAGGCAGCACCCATTGCCTGGGGACACAGCACCCATTGCCTGGGGACTTAGCACCCACTGCCTGAAGTCACATAATCACAGAATCATAGAATCAAGCAGGTTGGAAGAGACCTCCAAGCTCATCCATTCCAACCTATCCCCCAGCCCATTTCCCAGCCCATTTTAAGCTCTGTTTCCCAGTATATAAATCAACACAGACCTTACAAATACAGAGCAGCACTGGAGAGACAGCCAAAAAAAATAAAGGGGAGGATGGGGGAAAGGCATTTGCAAGAGTGCTGGAATTTAAAGTAAAGTAACATTAACTACAGGGGTATGTACTGAGGGGGTTGTGTGAGTGCATCAATATCTATGTGTGGGGTTATACAAGTACAGAAAAGCATATAACAGAACCATGGAATCCAGCAGCTTGGAAGATAGCTCCAAGCTCCTCCAGCCCAACCTCTCCCCCAGCCCTGCCCAACCACCCAGACCATGGCACTAAGTGCCCCAGCCAGGCTTGGCTTCAACACCTCCAGGCATGGCCACTCCACCACCTCCCTGGGCAGCCCATTCCAATGCCAATCACTCTCTCTGCCAACAACTTCCTCTAACAATGTGCCCTTGTGGCCAAGAAGGCCAATGGGATCCTGGGGTGTATTAGGAGGAGTGTGTCCAGCAGATCAAGGGAGGTTCTCCTCCCCCTCTACTCTGCCCTGCTGAGACCTCTTCTGAAATACTGTGTTCAGTTTGGGGCTCCCCAGTTGCAGAGGGACAGGGATCTGCTGGAGAGGGTCCAGCAGAGGGCTATGAGGGTGATGAGGGGACTGGAGGGCATGGCT
>WAAF01014974.1:0-21404 GCA_013400475.1 Tricholaema leucomelas | reverse complement strand
CCACAGCTGCTCCTACCTTGGTGTCATCTGCAAACTTCCTAATGCTGGACTCAATCCCCTGCTCCAGACCATCAGTAAAGACATTGAACAGGACTGTGCCCAGCACTGATCCCTGGGGCACACCACTGGTGCCAGCTGCCAGCTGGACGTGGCACCAGTCACCACCACTCTCTGGGCCCAGCCCCCCAGCCAGTTCTTGACCCATACCAGAGTGAATCTGTCCCAGCCAGGAGCTGCCAGCTGTGCCAGGAGCCTGCTGTGGCAGAAGTGCCAAAGGTTTTGCTGCAGTCCAGGCAGACTCCACCCACAGCCTGCCCCCGTGCCCCAGGCAGGAACCTGATCATAAAAGGAGCTCAGGTTGGTCAGGCAGGACCTGCCCTTCCTAAACCCTGGCTGGGCCTGATCCCTTGGCCGTGCTGTAGGTGCTGTGTGATGGCACCCAAGAGAACCTGTTCCATGACCTTGCCTGCAGTCAGCACCCACTGCCTGCATAGTCAGCACCCATTGTCTGCACACTCAGCACCCATTGNCCGCACCCAGCGCCCGCACCCAGCACCCACTGCCTGCACAGTCAGCACCCACCGTCTGCACACTCAGCCCCCACTGTCTGCACAGTCAGCACCCACTGCCTGCACAGTCAGCACCCATTGCCTGCACACTCAGCATCCATTGTCTGCACTCAGCACCCCCTGCCTGCACTCAGCACCTACTGCCTGCATAGTCAGCACCCACTGCCTGCACTCAGCACCCCCTGCCTGCACTCAGCACCTACTGCCTGCACAGTCAGCACCCACTGCCTGCACTCAGCACCCACTGCCTGCACAGTCAGCACCCATTGCCTGCGCTCAGTACCCATTGCCTGCACTCAGCACCTATTGCTTGTGCTCAGCACCCATGTTTATTTGCACCCACCCCGACAGAGTCTCTGAGGCTTTCCCAGACTCTTACAGAGCGGAGCAGAGCCACAGCAGGGAGCAGCAATCACAACCCAAGGGACCCCAACCCAAGGAGGCAGCTGACAACAACCCAAGCAGTGGTGAGACCTGAGTGGGAATCTGCAGCTGCTCCCGGGGGCCCCGCAGGAGGCTCTCAGGCATTAGCCCTGGAAGAGCTTTTCCTTTCCAGCTCTTCCTCGCTGCTCTGCCCCTTCCCGTGCCGTGCCGCTGCCAGCTGCGGCCGAGCTGCGAGTCCACTTCTGCAGCTCCTCTGCGCAGCGCACCCGGAGCTGCCCACGGCAGTAAACCCCCAAGCCCCGAAAGTAGGACACTGAGCGCTGCGGCCCCGCTCCGCTTGCCGCTCGCTAATTACTGGCCAAGAGCTGCCAAGTGCCGCCGCAGGCTCGGAACCGCCGCGGCTGCGGACCGAGGGCGCATCAATATTCATAGCCCTGCTTGGAGCCGGGATCCAGGGCCTGAGCCGTGCAAGGAGCGCAAGAGGAAAGCGCGGGGGAAAGGGCAGAAAGCTCATGGTAAGAGCCTCTTCCTGGGCTTGGCAGGAAGGGAAGGGCAGGTCAACTAAAGGGATCCCCTCTTGGCATCTGGAAGGCAAAGACCAAAGCACAACTGGACCTTCCTTCCTCAGCAGCCGAAAGAGTTCTGCTGTCTCTAAGTGCTTCCCGAAATTGGAGTCGCTCCAGAGGCAGGATCAGGCTGGAAAAATCCTTCCCTCAAAGAACCATGGAATCATCAAAGCTGGAAGAGACTTCTACGACCATTGAGTCCTGCCATGAACCAGCAGTGCCAGGGCATCACCAACCCAGGTCCCTCAGCACCACATCTCCAGGGCTCTGAACCCCTTCAAGGGATGGGGACTCCCCCACTGCCCTGGGCAGCCTGGGCCAGGCCTGGACAGCCCTCAGGGGGAAGGAATTGTTCCCCATGTTCAACCTAATCCTGCCCTGGGGCAACCTGAGGCCACTTCCTCTTGTGCTGTCCCTTCTTCTTCCCTGGCAGCAGAGCCCAACCCCAGCTGGCTGCAGGCTCCTGGCAGGGAGCTGCAGAGGGCAATGAGGTCTCCTCTCAGCCTCCACTGCTCCAGCCTCAACACCCCCAGCTCCCTCAGCTGCCCCTCCCCAGCCCTCTTCTCCAGACCCTTCCCCACCTTCAATGCCCTTCTCTGGCCCTGCTCCAGCTCCTCAATGTCCTTCTGCCACTCAGGGCCCACAGCTGAACCCAGCACTCAAGGGGTGGCCTCAGCAGTGCCCAGCCCAGGCTGCTGGTGGCCTTCTTGGCCCCACCTGGGCACATCCTGGCTCATCCTTAGCCACTCTCAACTAACATACTCAGGTCTTTTTCTGCTGGGCAGTTTCCAGCCACTCTTCCTCCAGCCTGGAGTGTTCATGGGGTTGATGCAGGACCCAGCCCTTGGCCTCATTGAGCCTCATCTCGTTGGCCTCCCCATCCCCCCAGCCTGGACAGGTTCCCCTGCAGATCCTCCAGCAGAGCACCCTTCTGGCTCATCTTAGTGCCACCTACAAACTCAAACCCCTCACAGGTCTTGGATGAAGATATTAAAGAGAGTTGGTGCTGAGCTCGGGTGGGGACACCACTTGTAGTTGGCCCCCACCTGCAGTCAGCTTCCTTCCCCAGCCTGCTTTGGGCCATCAGCCACGATTGCACCCACCCAAGCCACGAGCAGCCTGCAGAATATGCTGGGATTTAGGGTTCCAAAACCTGGGGTGCCTGAGACACCTGAGGGACCCTGAGAGAACAGCTTGCAGGGATCCATCCCTGTGGCTTCGGCCCCTTCGTGCAAAACCCTGGACACTGGCTGGGCGCAGCCAGAAGTGCTGCTTGAAACGCTCCGGAGAGGATTTTCACTCTCCTGAGATTTCCATTCTCCAGAGAAGATTTTTACCTTCCTAAGAAGCCTTCTTCCAGTGCTGCTTCAACCCTTAAGCAAACGGGAGCAGAGGCCCCAGCGCGCCCAGAGCCCGAGCACACCTCCCGGCCCAGGAGCAGGCGGAGGAGGGAGGCAGGACCCGGCGGAGCTGCCCTGGCACCGCTTTGTAATCTGATTAAAAACCTCTCTTCTTAATAATTCCTGCGTGGAGCCACTTGGCACAGGGGGAAGCTTTTCGGCAGAGCTTCAGTGGAGTTCATAAACTATTAACAGCCTGCAGGAGGGCTGAGAGGGAGCCGAGCTGCGGCAGCTTTGCGCGCTGCTGCGGCCCAGGTCCGCACTTCAGGTGCAGGAGAGGTCCTGCAGGAATCCCATGGGAATGTAGCTCAGAAACCCGAAGTTCCTCAGGGACAAACCGGCATTTGCAGGATTTTGCCCATTGAAATGAAATCTGACTCGTCTCGGGGTAAGCATGGGCATAGCCACGGGACACAGAATCCATCCAGTCGGAATCCATCTGCTCGGGAAAGCCTCCCAAGCTCTGCCAGCCCTGACCCAGCACTGGAAGCTCACGAAATGGGAGCTGCCAGGACCAGGGTAAAGAAGAGTCAAAAGTGCTCTCCAGGGCGGTTGCAGCTTTTCAGCTCTTCCTGCAGACATTAGCGGCTGATGTCCTGCACAGCTGCTCCCTGCTGAACTCTTCCCCCCTCCCGTGCTCTTTGGCCATCAACCAGCCTGCGGTAACTGCAAGTCCGGGTTGGTGTGACCCACTGGGGGGATTTTCTCTCCTTTAGGGGAGGAACTGAAGCTGATTTATCCAACCTTGCAGTTTGTGGACAGAATGCCCCCACTTCTGCTGTCTCACCCCCACTGAAGAGGGCAGCTGGAGGGGGTCCAGCATTGTTCAAGGAGCTCAGGAAACTGCTTGAGAGCCCATCCCAGAGTCGCTGGGCTGCTGTGGGCAGTGAACATCTCCTGTGGTGCCAGGCTGAGGGAGCTGGAGCTGGCAGCTGGCAGCAGAGCAGCCTGAGCGCTGCCCTCAGTGCTGTGCTGAAGGTGTGCAGGGCAGTGTGGGGAGGACGCAGCCAGGCTCTGGCCAGGGGTGGCACAAGGGGCACTGGGGGCAAGCTGGGCCAGAGGAGGTGCCAGGGGAAGAGGAGGGCAAACTTTGTCCCTGTGAGGGTGCTGGAGCCTGGAGCAGGCTGCCCAGAGAGGTTGTGGAGTCTCCTGCTCTGGAGCCTTTCCAGAGCCCCCTGGATGTGTTCTGTGTGCCCTGCCTTGGCTTGGGTGATCTCTGCAGGTCCCTTCCAGCCCCTGACCTTCTGTGGCTCTGTGGCTGTGGCACATCCCATGGTAAGGTAGGTCAAGCCCATTCAGCAGTCACGCTGAGGGCAAAGATTGGATTTCTGTATCCACAAAGAGCATCTTTTTCCAAAGCCCTCTTTCAGAACAGGGGGAACCATCACATCTTGGAGTGCCTCACTGAAACTTGAGTTTTTGGTTGGACTCTCCAGCTCCACTCAGTGCCATTTTGATTCTGTTTTCTGTTGAAATGTCAATTGGAAACTAACATTTCCAAATGTCAAAACATTTCACGGCTGCAGACAGAGCAGAGGTTTGTTGCTGTTGTTGTTTTTCGCTTCCATGTGGCCAAACACAAAACTCTGTTGGAATTTTCCTGTGAAACTACAACATCTATGGATAAACCCCCTCAGTATTTGAACTCCTTGGAATGCAAATGCAGCTAAAATAGAATATTTCCTCCAGGATGCAAACAATATCCTCTGGCAAGCTGCAGCCACCAGAAAGTAATGAGAACCAAATGTTGGCTCCCACAGTCTATTAGAGCTGCAAAGGAATCACAGCACCACAGAACTTGGTTGGAAGGGACCTCCAGAGCTCATCCAGTCCAACCCTCTTGCCAAGGCAGGATCCCCCAGGGCAGGGCATGCAGAACACATCGAGGTGGGTCTGGAATGGCTCCAGAGGAGACTCCACAACCTCCTTGGGCAGCCTGCTCCAGGGCTCCAGCACCCTCACACCAAACAACTTTCTCCTCATGGTGAGGTCAAACCTTCTCTGTTCCAGTTTGTGTCCATTGCTCCTTGGCTTATTGCGGCTGAGCACCCAAAAGAGCTTGGCCCCAGCCACTGACCTCACTCTTCTCATAGCTATCTGTGCACATTGATCAGATCTCCTCTCAGCCTTCTCCTCTCCAGACTAAACAGCCCCAGGGCTCTCAGGCTCTCTCCATAGGAAGATGTTCAAGTCCCCCAACCACCCTCGTGGTTCTTCATTGGATTCTCTCCAGCAGGTCTCTGTCTCTCTGGAACTGGGGAGCCCAAAACTGGACACAGTATTCCAGCTGTGGTCTCACCAGGGGCAGAAGAACCTCCCTAGCCCTGCTGGCCACACGTTTCCTGATGCACCCTAGGATGCCATTGGAAGAGGGACCTGGGTTCCTCTGCCAGCTTTCTGCCATCCATTTCCAGAGGCCGAGAGCCTTCCTCTCTTACTGTATCCTACACAGACAGGGAGCAGGGTGCAGGAAGCCCCTTCCAGAGACTCACTAAGGTCAGAAAAGACCTTTAAGATCCTTGAGTCCAACCATGACCCAACCACCGCAACCACTGAACCACGTCCTGAAGTACCACATCTGCAGCTTCTGGAACACCTTTAGGGATGAGGACTCCAAGCCAACCCCACCATGGCCACCAAACCCTGTCCCCATGTGTCTTAAACACCTTCAAGGATGAGGACTCCATCACCTCCCTGGGCAGCCTATGCCAATCCCTCACCACTCTCTCAATACAGATACTCTTCTTAAGGTCCAACCTAAACCTCCTCTGGCACAACTTAAACCCATTTCCTTTCATCCTATCTCTAGTTCCACCATCCCAAACCAATTCCAACATTCCAGTTTTCCGTCAAAGCAGGGAAACAGCACAGAGGAAAAAGGACAAATCTGCTTTGTGGAGGATTTTCAGTGCTCATGGCAGTCATGAACCCTCCTCATTCTCACCGGGAAGGGAGAGGGAGGAAAAGAGGGAGAGGGAGGAAAAGAGGGAGAGGGAAGCTGCAGTTGCTGATTCTTGTGGTTCCAGCCCGGCGTAAAGATGCAGCACTGCCATGTGGGCTGCACACTTACAACTCTGGAGCCTCTGCTGCTGCCACTGAAGCCTTTGAGCCTGAGCCCCGGCGGGCACCTCGGAGGGGCTGCCTCGGCCGCTCGCCGCCACCTCTGCTTCTCCCCCAGATCTCCCTGTTTCTCCTGGCGTTTTCCCCCAGCCCCGCGAGGGGAGCAGCTCAATTATCTCCTCTCAGCACATTTCGCCAGCCCTGTCTGAGGTTTAATTAAAGCCAAGTGCAAAACACAGAGGAGAGGCTCAGGGCTGCGCTATCGCCCGGCGCAGGTGGAGGGAGGAGAGGGAGGGAGAAAACCGCGGAAGGAAAAACACAGGAACCAAGATGAAAGCTTCTGGGCTGGGGAAGTGAGAATGGAACCTGTCAGGACGCTGTTATCACATTTCCCTTCGGTATTCCTCCACCTCTCGGCGCACACAGAAGGCTCTGCAGGCACAGCCGCGGGTGGCCGTGGATGCGCGGAGGGCAGCGCCGCAGCCTCCCGCAGCCTCTCGCCCTACGAGCAGCGATCTGAGTGCATCCTAATCCCCTGTAATCTCCTTGAATTACACCTAAAGCACCCTTCTCGCAGGTGACCTTTCCACAAAAGGCTGTTTCTATGCCAACAGCATTGTTAGAGGCAGGGGAGAGCGGAAATCTTGCCGCAATAATCTTTAATTTGGGCTTAATTCGGCGTTTTCTGGGTCGGTCGGGAACTAAAAATGCCCCAGGTGAGGAAAAATGGGGTTAAAAAAATCGTGACCGTGCCGAAATGTGGCTATCAGGTGGCGAGCAGGGAAATCTTGGCTCGGTGTAGGCTGTGCCTACATTCTTGGCATTGTTTCTGGGTGAGACTCCCCTCGGTTGAGAGGTTCAGGAGAGAAACCTTCTCCTGGTCAGGTTCTCTGCACATGGAAATCTGCGGCTTAAGCTCATCCTCCAAACACAGCCCAGGGCTGGGTTCTCACCCCAAGTCCTACTGTGCAACATTCTGCAAATCCACTTTCCCCCTCCCCCCTCCAAGTTTTCACTGATTTTTTAGGGAATTCCAGCAAGGAACTGGCTTCCAGTAGGAAAAATGAAGAACCGACACTGAAGATCAGGACTGAACTCTGTAACCTGTGGGCAAGCTGCTAAAATACAGGAGCCCATCAGCAGTAAAGTGCTGATGAGCCTGGGGGGGAGGAAAACAGCTCAGTGGGAATCATTTCCCAAAGGTAAAGGTTGGGCTGGGGCTGGATCATTTTATTCCCTAGAAAATTCAGGATATCTTCCCTCCTGTTTTTGCCTTCCTTGCATTCCAAGCTAGCCCACAAGGCTGCATCCCAATCCAGAGCAGTTCAACCTGACACAGAGCAGGGAAAAGGAGATTTCTCCAGCACAAATTCCCTCTTTACTTCAGTTCTCAGGGTTTTTGGGGTGGTTCAGTGGCCAGCTGGGATGTGGCATCACCAAAACTGCCATTTTCTGGCTCACTCTAAGAGGGATTTCATCCACATTACTGGCAGGAGATGTTTTCCTTCTGACCACCTTGGGGGGATCTCAAGAGGAAAGATCCTTCCCAGTGGCTCCAGCTCCTGCTGAACCAAGAGGATAAAAATCATGGTTGTCATGGGAACACAAACTGCAGCTTTGCACAGCCCAGGATCCAGCCTTGCACTAATTCCAGCCCCCAGACCTGGGGTTTGGGTGGATCCGAGGGGGATTGAAGCCAAAATTTGAATTTCCAGCAACTGAAGCAGGGTTTCACCTCCTGGCATATGGTTTCCTACACCCCAAAGCCAGAGATAAAGTAAGAAAGATTTGCTGTTTATGAATCCTGACTTCTGGAATCTTGCTTCACCCTCCAGCCTCAGAGCCGCCAGCCACAGATATGCATCCCAGCACTGGGCTGAGGAGCTGAGCACCCTGGGCTGATGCATACCCTTGGAATAATGAAATCACAGACAGGTTGGAAGGCACCTTGCAGATCACTGAGTCCAAGCCTTAACCCAGCCCTGCCAGTCCATGGTCCTCAGCTCCACATCTCCACAGCTTTGAAACCCCTCGAGGGATGGGGACTCAACCACTGCCTTGGGCAACCCAGGTCAGGCCTGGACAAACCTCCACAGGAAAGACCAAAGAATCCCAGAATCCACCCAGCTGGCAGAGCACTCCCAGCTCACCCAGCCCAGCCCTGACCCAGCCCTGACCCAGCCCTGATGGCTCAGCACCAAACCATGGCCCTAAGCACAGGGCCACACACTGCTGGACCCCCCCAGGGATGGTGCCTGCAGCACTGCCCTGGGCAGCCCATTCCAAGGTTTGGGAACCCTTCCAGGGCACAAATATTTGCTGAGCTCCAGCCTGAGCCTCCCCTGGGGCACCTCGGAACCATTCCCTCTGCTCCTGTCCCTTGCCCCCAAGGAGCAGAGGCTGCCCCCTGCTTGCCCCAACCTCCCCCAGGGAGCTGCAGAGAGCAATGAGGTCTCCCTCAGCCTCCTCTGCTCCAGCCTGACCCCCCCCAGCTCCCTCAGCCCCTCCTCACCCCCAGCTGCTCCAGGCCCTTCTCCAGCCTCGCTGCCCTGCTCTGCACAGGCTGCAGCCCCTCAGTGTCCTTCCTGCAGCGAGGGCCCAGAGCTGAGCACAGCACTCGAGCTGTGGCCTGCCCAGTGCTGAGCACAGGGGATGGGCACCTCCTGCCCCTGCTGCCCACCTGTGTCTGAGCCAAGCCAGGATGCCATTGGCCTGCTTGCCCACCTGGGCACTGCTGCCTCATGCTCACTCACTGCCAACCAACACCCCCAGGTCCCTCTCCAGGCTGCAGCTTTCCACCCACACACCCCCAGGGCTGCAGCTCCCCAGGGGCTGTTGTGACCCAGGGGCAGGACCTGGCCCTCGGCCTTGTTGCACTTCACCCAATGAGCCTTGGCTAATTGTCATGAGGATTAAAGAGCTTTGTATGCACTTAATAAGGTTAATAAGGTGCTGGTGCTAACGATGCTGGGGCAGGACATTCTCTTTTCCAGCAGCATCAAGTGCCCTGAGTGGACCTAAAAGCAAATGTGGGAGTTGATGATTGCAAAACTGCACAGCCCAAGCGTGGCAAAACCTTTCTGGAAGGAGAAGGAATCCTCTCTGCCTCCTATGAACATCAAAGTGGGGACCACGTGAGGGGAGAGGCACAGGGCACCCGAGAAAGGTGAACTGGGAACAGAAAGGATTCAAACGAGAATGGGCAGAGGAAGATTCCCATTATTAAACCTGAGCTTCCTAAAGCCAAAGAGAAGAGAGAACTAATTCCTGTGTCAGAAAAGCAGAGAGCTGCTGGCACAAAAAAGGGGCTTGGTGCTGGGAGCTGAGGGCCTGTGCAGGTGTCTGGACTTGGTAATGTCTCTGCAAAGTCTGCAGTGTGCTGCAAGTTGCCCGTGGGGGTTGCAGTGCAGCCTGCTTGCAGTTCTTGCAGTGCATGGAGAAGGTTGCAGGAGTCAAGCAAGGAGTTGAGTGGGTTTGACGCACAGTGCAACGGCAGCCCAGGTCCCTGCAGGGTTGGTGGGGCAGTGGCTTTGCAGGGTCTGCAATCTGTGTTTGAAGTTTCTGTAAAGCAATGAGATGTGGAGGAGCTCAGAAGGCTGGGGAGCACTGAGCCGTGCAGGCAGGCTGGCAGAGCTGGGGGTGTGCAGCCTAGAGAAGAGAAGGCTCCAGGGGCACCTTAGAGCAGCCTTGCAGTACCTGAAGGGGACCTACAGGAAGGCTGCAGAGAGATTGTCCAGGAGGCCTTGTGACAGGACGAGGGACATTGGTTTGGGACTGGAGCAGGGCAAGACATCAGGAGGAAGTTCTTCACAATGAGAGTGGAGGAGCACTGGAGCAGGGTGCCCAGGGAGGTGATGGAGACCTCACTCCTGGAGACATTCAAGTCAAACTGGAGGGTGCCTTGCACAGCCTGATCCAGCTACAGGGACAAGTTCTGCAGCAGGAGGCTGCTGAAGCACTGCAACAGGTTGCCCAGGGAAGTGATTGAGGCCCCAGGCCTGGAGATATGCCAAGTGAGGCTGGGCAGGGCTGTGGGCAGCCTGCTGCAGTGGAGATGTCCCTGGTGCCTGCCCGGGGCTGGACAAGATGACCTTTGACAGGATCCCTTCCACCCCGCTGCATCCTGTGGCTCTGTGGCTCTGTGTTTGCAGCTTTGCAGCCAGTGGATTTGTTTGAAGCTCAGCATTCCCACGGGGTGCAACCCAGGCCAGGCCAGAGGCTGCAGGGTTTGCAAGTGCAGTCCGAAGTGCTGGCAGTGTCTGCACTGCACCTGCAGCTTCTGCAATCCAATCCAAGCTGTTTGTGGGGTTTGGGATCAAATGTGTTTGCCTGCTGTCCAGTGCAGTCCAATCCAGTCCAGTCCAGTCTAGCCCAGTCCACTTGTGGCTTTTGCACTGCAAGCCAATGTGCTTGCAGGTTTGCCACTGCAGAGCACTCTCTCTGCTGCTTTTGCAGTGCACTGTGATGCAGTCCAGTGCTTGCAGATTCTGCAGTCCTTTTGCAGTGATTGCAGGATCAATGATGCTGTACAACCCCCCAGTCAGTTGCTGTACAACCCCCCAGTGGTTGTGCTGGGGCTGTTGCAGTGCCATGCCATGCACTGGTGGCCTTTGTCATGCCATGCACTGGTGGCCTTTGTCATGCCATGTTGGCAAGTTCTGCATTGCAGTGTGCTTTGCAGGGGGTTGTGAGTTGATGTGCAGGGTTTGCAGTGCACTGCAGCACAATCCCATGTGCTGGCAGGTTCTGCAGTGCAATCCAGTGCAATGCAACATGTCTGGGGGTGCTGCAATGCAATCTGTTTGCAGGCCTTGCAGTTCCCTGTGTTTGCAGGCTTGACAGTGCAGGCTGCTTGCAGACTTTGCGAGCCTGGCATGGGTTGCAGTGCCATGGGCCTTGGGCTCTGCAGTGCAGTTCAGCACAAGCCAATCCCAGACCATCCCACGTGTTTGCAGGTTCTGCAGTGCAATCCAGCACACTGCAAGCTGTTTGTAAAGTTTGCAGTGCAACCTGTTTGCAGCACACTGAGCCTGCTTAATGCTTCTGCAGTGCAGCTCAGAGTGGCTTTGCACTGGGAACACAATGGAGTTGCCTGAAGTTTTTACAGTGCATTGCAGTCCAGTCCTGTCCTGTCCAATCCAATCTGTTCCATTCCAATCTAATGTAATCCAATCCAATCCAGTCCAGTCCTGTCCAATTCAGTCCAATCTAATCCACTCCACTCACTCCACTGTCTGTGCAGGTTTTGCAGTGCAATACAAAGAGTTTGTGGCTTTTGCAGTGCAACCTGGTTGCCGTTTTTGCAGTGCACTGTTGTAAAGGTTGGGATTTGCAAATTGTGTGCTGCAGTGCACTGTCCCTTCCTGATGCTTTCGCAGTGCACTGCGATGCAACCACAGTGCTGCGAGTTGTGCACTGCAATGTTTGCAGGGATTGCACTGCAGTGGTTTGAGGTTTCTGTGATGCAATCTGCAATTCAGTCTGCTTTGGGGGTTGTGCAATGTAATGCAACCCCAGCTGCCTGCAGGGTTTGCATTCCAAGCTGCCGCAGGTTTTCCAAAGCTTGCAGGTTGGTTGCACTTCTGCAGCTATCCCCTGCCTGCCTTCCCAACTCCTCAATGCAAAACCCACTCGGCTGCTCCTGCATCTCTGCAACCCAAGACCTCTCTGCGCGGCTTTTCGAATCCCTGCCCCAGCCTTTGCAGCTCTGCACTGCTCCAGGCGCTGGCACTGGAAGCGCTGAGCTGACTCCACCTCTCCCTGCCCCGGGGTTAAGTTTCCGCGCACAATTCCGGCGATGCTTTTGAGGCCACCCCCGCGGTGCCCCCTTGGTTCTACAGAGCCGGGAGTTCTGTGCCGCCCACAGCAGCCAAGGCGCGACCCGTCTGGGTTTGGAGGGGAAGAAGCCTGGGTTGGGGGCACTGATGGATGTTTCAGGGGCAGTCCACCCCAGGGGTTTCCCTCCTCATGTGGTGCTTTCCTTTTGTAGCAAAATCCCCCCAGAATAACCTGCCCTGGGGAAGAAATGCACCTCCGTGCCTAAAAAGGGTGGGGTTCAGCCCAAATCACCAGCTGGGAGGCTGCTTGCGTGTCTGTGCAAGGAGAAATCCAGGGAAAGGGAGGGGGAAATGGCAAGCAAAGCCAAGCAAAACCAGCAAGGAGAGAGACAAGAGAAGGAGAGAGAGGCAAAAATGCACAAAAAATCGGCAAAAAAAGAGGGGGAGGAAAAAAAGGCAAAAAAAAAAAAAAGGAAGGAAAAGAGAAAAAAAGTAAAGAAAAGGGCAAAAGGTGAGGAAAGGCAAAAAAAAGGAGGGGGGAAGCCAGAGAAAAGGGGAAGGCAAGAAGAAGCATGAAGAAGCAAAGAGAGCAAGTAAGAGCAGGAAGAAAAAAGGAAATAAAGGGAAACATACAGAAAAGGTAGGAAAGGCAAACAAAAGCCAGCACAAAACCCATAGCAAAGCAAAGCCAAGGAAGGGAGGGAGAGAAGGGGCTGGAGAAGGAGAGAAAATCAAAAAAGGCAGGAAAAAGGAAGTTCATTGGAGTGGTTTGGGGCAAAACAGGATGGGATCTAGTCCTTGGAGCCCCTTCACCATTGCCCCACAACTGCTGACTGGCCCCAGGTCACTGCTCCCAGCTGCTGGGCACAGATCCCTGCCATGCTCTGGGGCCCCATTCCAGTGCAGAATCCACATTGCAGGGAGGTCCAAAGGTGGATTTGGGAGTTCTTCTGCTCCCCAGTATCAGAAAATTGCATTTCCCTGGCAATGCAGGAAGAGGAGAGGCCAAGAATGGGAGCGGGAGGGCTGTGGAGTTGGTGTGTGCTTGGCACCGGCGTCACCTTCAGGGTGATGAGGATGGAAGGCCTGAGTATGGAAGGGAGAGAAGGACAGAGGGTCACTGATGCCCACAGCTGCTGGAGAGCAGATACTGTGTGGGATCTCAGCTATCAGCCCAGCACTGCAGTGCCTGCTGTGCTCAGGTGCTGCAGAGACTGAGCTGAGATGGACACGCCAGGGTGGGAGGGCATGGAACAGCCTGGGAGGGAGCTCAGAGCTCATCCACTGCATGGGCAAGGACAGCTCTCAGCTGGACTCAGCTGCTCAAGGCCTCATCCAGTCTGGCCTGGAACACCCCCAGGCAGGAGGCAGCCACAGCCTCCCTGGGCAGCCTGGGCAGACTCTCAGCACCCTCCTCCTGCAGAGCTTCTTCCTCAGCTCCACTCTCAGCCTGCTCTGCCTCAGCTCCAAACCATTCCCCCTTGGCCTAGCTCAGACACCCTCAGCAGAAGTCTCTCTGCAGCCTTCCTGCAGGATCCCTTCAGGCACTGGCAGCAGCTCTGAGGTCCCCCTGAAGCCTTCTCCTTTGCAGGCTGCACCCCTGCAGCTTCCTCAGCCTGTGCTCACAGCAGAGCTGCTGCAGCTCAAGGGACTCTCAGACAGTTGGTCACAGCAAGTGGGCAGCAGTGCTGATGTGTGGTGGGCTATGATCTATATGGGAGTCATAAATAATCCAGATTATTGCCATGTTTGGGCACACAGCTGACATAATGGACTGGAGGAGAGGTGCAGGATACATTTCAGTGGATATTTAGGTACTTGTTCTATGCTTTTAGTATATATTTGAGTTCCATTATTTTTCTTGGGTATTTGAGGGTAAAAGGTTATCTCCCCAGTCCTGCCTGATGACAGAATCTTGACATCCTAGAATGGGCTGGGATAGAAGGGACCTCCACAGCTCCCCCAGCCCAACTCCTGCAGCCAGCAGGCACAGCTCCACCAGAACAGGCTGCCCACAGCCCTGCCCAGCCTCACCTGGGATGTCTCCAGGCCTGGGGCCTCAACCACCTCCCTGGGCAACCTGCTGCAGGCTCCCAGCAGCCTCCTGCTGCAGAACTTGTTCCTCACATCCAATCTCAGTCTGCTCTGCTCTCCTCCCAAACCATTGCCCTGCTCCTGTCCCTGCAGGCCTTTGGGCACAGTCCCTCTGCAGCTGCTCTGCCTGCAGCCTTCTCCTCTCCAAGCTGCACACCCTCAGCTCCCTCAGCCTGTGCCCACAGCAGAGCTGCTCCAGCTTCATGATCATTTTTGTCACCTCCTCTGGACCCTCTCCAGCAGGTCCATGTCCTTTCTGCAGCACACTCAGACCCAGGAAGGCATCCAAGAGCCAATTTTGGGGGAAGGTAGCCCTGGCATGACGATGCCAGTAGGGCTTTGCAACCCCTGACTCCCAAGCCACCTTTTTTCCCCCCAAGAAAACCCCACTGCATCATTCCAGGGATGCTCTCCACACTCCAACACAGTTCACATATTTCCCATATCCTGCCAAAAAGGAGCCCAAGTTTGGTGCCTTTCCTCACTGGGAGTTTCCACCTGGGTTTCTCAGCCCAACTATGCAAGGAGCCCCCGAAGTGAGGCTGAAAATGGCCCTCATTAGGCTGGACACTGCTCATTAGCAGCCTGGCAAGGGGTGAAATGCAAATGCTGCAGCAGGGAGCTGGAGATATCCCTAATTGCCCCAGTCAAGCCCCGGTGCAATTATCTGTGGCCAGCCCAAGGGCTTCACATTCACCTCCTTCATCTGCAGCCACAGCAAGAGGCCAATCCCCCTAGAATAGAAATGAACTCCCTGCCCTGCAGCAGCAGTGTAGGCACAAACCAGGTTTGCCCAAGGATAACTCCTGGTCAGTGGCATTAGGGGAAATGAAAGTGCCCAGGGAGGCTGGGGGAGAGAGGCTGGGGAGGCTGGGAAGGAGCTAGGGAGGCTAGGAAGGGGCTAGGGTGGAGATCAGGAGAGCAATGGGCAAGGCCTGGCTCTGAACGGGTCTCTCCTTGCCCAGCTTGGGCACAGCAGGTAAAGAACACAGAGGCTGTAGTGAGAGGGCTGAGAGCATCTGTGTCCATTTGCATATATGCAAATAGCCATTGGCATGCACGGGCAGGCAGCTCCCTGCTCATGCACATGCAGATGTGTGTTAGATGCTCAGCAGCAGGCACACAGAGATCATGGAGTCACAGCAGGGCTCAGGCTGGAAGGGAGCTCAGAGCTCATCTCCAACCCCCTGCCACAGGCAGAGACAGCTCTCAGCTGGACTCAGCTGCTCAAGGCCTTCAGCACCCCCAGGCAGGAGGCAGCCACAGCCTCCCTGGGCAGCCTGGGCCAGACTCTCAGCACCTCCTACTGCAGAGCTTCTTCCTCAGCTCCACTCTAACCCTGCTCTGCCTCAGCTCCAAACCATTCCCCCTTGGCCTGGCTCAGACACTCTCAGCAGAAGTCTCTCTGCAGCCTTCCTGCAGGATCCCTTCAGGCACTGGCAGCAGCTCTGAGGTCCCCCTGGAGCCTTCTCCTCTGCAGGCTGCATTCCCCCAGCTCCCTTGGCCTGTGCTCATAGCAGAGCTGCTCCATGGACACTCAGATGCCAACAGCCTCCTGCAGGCAGCACTGCACAGGAGTCCTCCTGATGCTTCTGCATGTCTCAGATGATTTTTGGCCAAAGAAAAAAAGGCAGAATGGGATTTCATCACCAGCATTCATGTTCTTGACCCACCATCTCCTGCTGCTCATCCATCCCAGTCACTGTTTGGTAATTATTATTTTATTCTGGGGTGGAAAATTACAATTTCCCCCTCAAAAATGCCAGGCTGGGACCTGGGCTGAAATAAAGTTTTGGGGCTCTCGTTGTGCCAGGGCCGTTCCCATCCCAACCTGTACAACCCCACCCCGGGGGGGCTGTGTGTGTCTAGAAGCATCTTGATGGCAGCTTTTGATGTTCTGCTCCTCCACAAGGCAGCAGCAAAGCATCTGCAGAACAAGCCCAGATGTGCGGCATGCCCCCAGCCAGGAATTTCAGCTCCCAGGCACACAATAAGGCAGCGTCTGGGATGGTTTAATAAGAGGGAAATTAAAATTGTTAGTGGAGGATAATGAAGAATGAGCTCTTGGAATGAAAAACCTCAACGACCAGCCCTGATCTGAAATTGCAGCTTAATTATCTTTGGAGCCTCGGAGCGACCTCGGCGGCTGCGGAAGGGGAGAGCTGAGAGCGGCACCGAACGGCCCAGGAAAGGGCTCTGGAAAGTGACTTTGTGCTCACGCTTGGCATAGGGTCCTGGAATCCCAGACGGGCTTGGGTGGGAAGGCTCCTTGCAAGCTCATCCACTCCAGCCCCCAGGGACACCCCCAGCCAGAGCAGGCTGCTCACAGCCCCACACCCCCTGCCCTGCAGTGCTGCCAGCCATGGGGCAGCTCCCAGCTCTCTGGGCAGCCTGGCACAGGCTCTCCACACCCTCAGTGCCAAACACTTCTCCCTTCTCTCCACTCTCAAGCTCCCTCTTGCACTTCCAACCCATCCCCCCTTGGCCTGGCTCAACAGGTCCTGCTCCAAACTCTGTGCCCAGCTTGCTTCAAGCCCTGCAAGGCCACCAGAAGGGCTCCCTAGAGCCTTCCCTGCTGCAGGCTGCCTAAGGCCACCTTTGCCAGCCTGGGCTGCCAGCACAGCCCTGCCAGCCCTGCCAGCACTGCTGTGGCCTCCTCTGGCCCTGCTGCAGCAGGTCCCTGTCTGTGCTGTGCTGAGGGCTCCAGAGCTGCCCCAGCACTGCAGGGGGGTCTCAGCAGGCACAGCAGAGGGGCAGAATCCCCTCCCTGCCCCTGCTGCCCACACTGCTGGGGATCAGCCCAGGGCAGGCTGGGGCTGGGCTGGCAGCGCTCGGGGCTGGCTCCTGTCCAGCTCTGCACCCCCAAATCCTTCTCCCCAGGGCTGCTGTCAGCCTTTCAGCCCCAGCCTGGGCTACCACTGGGGGCTGCGCTGAGAGCTGGGCTTGTTCAGCCTGCAGAAGAGAAGACCTCAGGGAGACTTCCTGGTGGCCTTTAAATGCACTTTATGAGCCTACCAGAAAGCTGGGGAGGGACATTTATGAAGGAGTGTAGTGGTGGAACAAGAGGGAGCTTGAGAGTGAAGGGAGAAGTGTTTGGCACTGAGGGTGTGGAGAGCCTGTGCCAGGCTGCCCAGAGAGCTGGGAGCTGCCCCACGGCTGGCAGCACTGCAGGGCAGGGGGTGTGGGGCTGTGAGCAGCCTGCTCCATTTACAGATTATCCCTGCTGGCTGCAGGGGGTTGCCCTGGATGCTTTTTAAGGTCACTCCCAGCCCAAAGCACTCCACAATTCACTGAAGGACACTAGAAGCAGGCCATGAGTGAGCTGGCATTTAACCAACCAAGGCCACTAAACACAAACTGGGGATGCTGACAAGGGTCAAAGCAAGCTAAGATTGCACCAAGGATGCTACAAAGGAGGGAGCTGCAGGTAGCACTCCAGGACATGGGTTGGTGGCTGTGGTGGTGTTGGGTCCTTGATTGGCCTTGAGCATCCTGAAGGTCTTTTCCAACCCAAGCAATTCTCTGATCCTATTGTATGATGGCTGGGACTGATGGAAGCTAGAAGCAAACCAATGCTGCTGGCCAGAACCCAGGATGTTGGTTAAAATCAGCCCAAACTGCCTGGTCTCAGCCCATGGCCACCACCTGACAGCAAACTGAAGACAATTGCTGGGACCAAAGCAAAGACCTCAGCTAAAAGCAAAGCTCAGCAACTCCAAGTGCTGATATAGACCCTTCTGCAGACTGCCAGCAGACTGGGGGGGCTCTGTCCCACCCCACAGCCCCTCCTGTGAGCAGTGATGTGGCTTTTATTAACCCAGATGAACCAGAAGGGGAAAAAAGACACATTTGGGTGCATGGCAGATCCAAAATTCCAGCCCTCTCTTGGCTTCAGAGCCACAGGCAGCCTGGGGCCATTGGATGGCACAGGCACGTCTGGGTCAGCTCCTTACCCTGTGGCTCTCCTGCCAAGAAGAGGTTTGCTGCTGCTGTTTAACTGAAGGCACAGCCCTGGCACACAGACTCAGGGAGCCTTTGGTCCACGAGGTGCTCTTGGCAAAACCCAGCCCTGGTTGCTGCACCAAGTGTGAGGGTAAGGTGTGGGATGGCAATGGCCTCTGGGGGTCCCTTCCAGCCCAAACCATTCAGTGGTACTCAGCTGTTACCAAAGGCTTCCAGCAACCCCAAATCAACCAACCCTCCCCAGCTATATGCAATTCCTGAGCTCCTAAGAAAACCTCAAGATCTGGGGCTGGAGGGGGCGAGGCTGGCACTTGTTTGGTTCAGTTCTTTACCCACCCCCCCAGCAGCTCTCCTGCCCCCAAATGCACTGAAATGTTTCTCCTTCAGTAGTTCACACCCAAAGCTGCCATTCCCCAGAGCCTCCTGCGCTTTCATCACCACATCTAAGATTTAAATGGAAGGAGGATTTATGGATTTAAATTGAAGAACAGGTTTAGATTGGCTCTTAGGAAGGAATTCTGGAATGGATTGCCCAGAGAGGCTGTGGCTGTCCCCTCCCTGGAAGTCCTGAGGTGGGATCAGGCCTGAGCATCCTCGGCTAGCTGAGAGGTGTCCCTGCCCATGGCAGGGGTTGGAGGAGATGATCTCTGAGGTCTCTTCTGTGAGTCACTCCAGGACACAGAAAGCTCCAACCCCTTATTTCCCCCAGCCACTCTGCCAGCACTGGCAGCAGCTGGAGGGGCAAACGTTTCCTAGACCTTCCCAGCTTCCAACCAGGGCAGGAAAATCCTCTGCTGAGCCTTGATGCCCACAGAGCTGCTTTGCAACGTTTCTGTCCTGGGATGCAGACCAATGAAGCCCCTGATGCTGCCAAGGCCCTGTTCCACAGCACAGCCTAACCCAGCATTAATTAGCAAGCACTTGGCTAATTATTCTAATCAGGCCAGGGCCGGGGGCTGAGGGGAGGTGAAGCTCTGTCACCACGTCAGGCTGTTTGCTTCCTGCAGCTGAGAGCCATGAGCTGGGGCTGGGCAGGGCTTATGAGCTCTGTGCTTAATGAGGGGAGCCTAATTAAGGTCGGGGAGGGCTGGATCCATCAGGAGACCCTGTGCCAAGCCTGCCCTGGCTCGGCTGGGAGGTCCCTGGCCGGCTGCTGGCTCAGCCCAGCAAGGTCATGCTGGCAGTGATGAAGGATTAAGCTCCTGGGCTTGCAGCAGCCTTGCACCATCCAGGCTGGTTCCTGCTCTGTGCTGAAATGATCCCAAGTAACATCTCAAGTTATTCCCGTGGCTGAGCTGGGGTTTGCATTCCCAAGGATGGAAAAGCATAGGGAAAAACAGAGATGCTCTGAAATTCCTTGGAAAAAAGGAGCTGGAAGTTTGGAAGGATGCAAGATCCCAGCCTGGATGCAAAACAGGACAAGGATGAGGATGCTGGTGAAATAAGGATGAAGGCCAATCCATGCTGGCTGGCAAGGAGCAACACAAGAGCAGGGTGAGAAGCAGCCAGAGCCAGCGCTGGCATGCGGCGGGCACCCAGAGCCTGCTGATGGCACTGCAGAGCAGCTGGCAGCTGCTGTGGCAGGAAATGCAGGACTGTGACCCAATCAGACACGAACCCATCCTGAGGCTGGGCATTAGGAGGAAGCTCTGCAGCAGGAGGCTGCCCAGGGAGGTGGTTGAGGCCCCAGGCCTGGAGATATCCCAGGTGAGGCTGGGCAGGGCTGTAGTGGGAGATCTCCCTGCAGGCTGCAGGGGGTTGGGCTGGGGGAGCTGTGGAAGTGCCTTCCAGCCCAGCCCGTTCTAGGATTCCATGATCTGGGTGCTAGGCCAGGACACAAATGGGTGCTAGGTGCTACTCTTGCCCCTCTCAGAGGCACAAACCCTTCCAACATGTATTTCAGGGCTGAGGTTCTGCAGGGATGGGGATGAATTTGTGCCACCTCTCAGCATCTGGCACAAACGGCTCCTGAAATTCAGACACTTTCAGAGGATTTTCTACTTTCTAATCCTGAAAATTGTCACTTTGCTTGGTTAAAGCCAATCTGAGGTCCCCTCCATCCTAAGTCAACCAATTTTGCAGGGTTCTTTGGCATCCAGGTGCAGTTCACAGAGACCGAATGGGCTGGACGGGAAGAGACCTCCAAAGCTGCTCTGCTCTTCTCCCAAACCATTGCCCTGCTCCTGCCCCTGCAGGCCTTTGGGCACAGTCCCTCTGCAGCCTGCTTGGAGCCCCTGCAGGGCTGGCAGCAGCTCTGAGCTCTGCCTGCAGCCTTCTCCTCTCCAGGCTGCACAGCCTCAGCTCCCTCAGCCTGTGCCCACAGCAGAGCTGCTCCAACTCCCTGATCATTTTCGTGACCTCTTCTGGACCCTCTCCATCAGATCCATATCCTTCCTCTGTTGAGGGCTCCAGACCTGGATGCAGTGCTTCAAAGGTTCCATGTCTAACAAGTGCCAGTGGTGCCCAGTGGCAGGCCCAGGGGCACGAAGTGGCAGGCAGGAGGTTGCATCTGAAGAGGAGAAAGTTGTTTGGTGTGAGGGTGCTGGAGACCTGGAGCAGGCTGCCCAGAGAGGTTGTGGAGTCTCCTTCTCTGGAGACATTCACACACACACCCCGGGTGTTTTCCTGTGTACCCTGCCCTGGGTGACCCTGTTCTGGCAGGGGCTTGAGCTGGTTGAACTCTGCAGGTCCCTTCCAGCCCCTGACCCTCTGATTCTGTGAAGATGTAAAGGGCACCACTGGCAAGAGCCTGGCCCCAGGCTCTTGCCCCCCACAGCTCCTTCAGCTCTTGCTGAGCACTCAGCAGATGCCCTCTGGGGCTGCTCTCCTGCAGGCTCTCAGCCCCAGGGCTCTCAGCCTTTGCTCCTCACACAGCTGCTCCAGGCCCCTCAGCAGCTTCCCAGCCCCCACTGCACTCTCTCCAGCACTTCCCTGCCTCTGCCCCTGGGCAGCACACAGCTGGAGCCAGCACTGCACAGGTGGCCTCAGCAGGGCACAGCAGAGGGGGAGGCCACTATAAATGCTCTGTGCTCCAGAACCCAGGGTCCGCTGCTCTCCTCAGCCATCCATCAGCAGACATCAGCCACTCTAGCACAGGTTGCTCACAGCAAGCCATAGATTTGATGTTTCTCTACCCCTGCAGGATTTGAATGACATCACCGCACATCTGGGCAGGCGTTGCAGTGACCCCTGAATAGATCAAAGAACCATCAAGGTTGGAAATTACCTTTAAGAATGCAGAGTCCAACCCTTACCCAGCCCTGCCAGGGCACCACTAAACCAGCTCCCTCAGCACCACATCTCCACAGCTTTGAAACCTCTGCGGGGATGGAGCCTCCACCACTGCCCCGCGCAGCCTGTGCCGGACTTTGACAACCCTTCTGGGGAACAAATTCTTCCTCATGTCCAACCTCAGGTTGTTCCCTGGGAAAAGAGAGCAACCCCCACCTGGCTCCAACCTCCTTTCAGGGTGCTGAAGCGAGCCAGAAGTTCCCCTAGCCTGTTCTATTCTACTGTATTCTACTGTATCCTATCCTACTCTAATCTCTTATTTTTATGTTCCATTTTAAGCTCTGTTTCCCAGTATATAAA
>WAAF01014973.1:17109-28182 GCA_013400475.1 Tricholaema leucomelas | reverse complement strand
CTCACAGCAGGATCAGGCTGGCTTGAATGGAAGGGCAGTTCAAATGCTTGTCCCTGGGGGTCTTTTAGAAACCTCCGAGGGTCATTGAGAGCTATAAAGCTGCACAAAGGAGGTGCTTAAGGTGATCAGTCCTTCGGAGCTTGTCTATGGTGTGTCAGGGGCTCCTTGTGCAGAAGCTATCCAGGTGGGGGGAGAACTCCAAGGCAGGAACGAACTCCACGGCAGGAACACCCCAAGGCAGGAACTCCAAGGCGGGAAGTCCCCCCAATGTTTATCCCCTTCCTAGACACAGAGCTGAGTTACCACTGCCCGGGCGCGAAGCACACAGCCAATCCCCAGCCGATGCTAGCGCGGGCCCAGCACGGGGCACCCCTCGTGCCGGAAGGGTCCCCTGCACCCCCCCTCATGCCTGCAGGGGAGAGGAACAGGTCTGTTCCTGCCTTTTCCTCTCCCATTCAAACCACAGAGAGAGGAATTTTGGGGTATAGAGGACACTCCAGGACAAGTATAAAACTCATTTCACTAAAACACCAGAAATAGGCATCTTCGGACCCTCCTCCAATAACAGGCACTTCTGATGTTTTCATTTAGCTGGTTTTGTTTCTTGAGATTCCCCTCCTAAGTCACCCTTTGTACATGCAATCTTGTAGGTATCTTCTTCAGTTATTTTTGTATTTCAGATACTGAAACCACTTATTTTCACCACAATTATACAGACCACTTTACACCTTCGTTTGGCCAAGAGCACAAAGGAATCAGTAAAAATGACACCAGCTTCATGAGTTGCCGGTTCAACTTGCTTTTGTGGAGTCACTAATGTTTCACTTTAAGCCAAAAAACACTGCTCTCCACCATTCCTGAAACTCAAAAAGCAGCAAAGCTTTTTTTCAGCCTGCCCTTGCCTTAACTTTTCATGGTGAATTTCCAAGACAGCCCATCAATAAATCCACTAAACATCAACCAGCGATAATTAGAAACTATTGAACATCCATAAACAACATTCCCTTTACACCTTTTATGTTTGGGTTTCAGCACAGATTTTTACCTGTGCCACTTAACATATCTGGCTGTCATTCTTTATCCTGCAAAGAAACCCAAGTAAAGCTTTCTTTGACCCAGAAGGATTACAGATAAGGGAAACTCCACAAAATCTACTTCATCCTTTTATGTAATGCTTGTCCTGACACACTAAATCATTACAGTACAGGAAAGCGTGAGCACAGACTGAAAGAGTTGGGGCTGTTCAGTCTGGAGAAGAGGCTCCCAGGTGACCTTCTTGTGGCCTGCCAGTATCTGAAGGGGGCCTACAAAAAAATCTGGGGAGGGACTTTTTAGGCTATCAGGGAGTGACAGGACGAGGGGGAATGGAGCAAAGCTGGAGATGGGTAGGTTCAGAATGGAGGTGAGGAGGAAGTTGTTGAGCATGAGAGTGGTGAGAGGCTGGAATGGTTTGCCCAGAGAGGTGTTTGAGGCCCCATGGCTGGAGGTGTTTAAGGCCAGGTTGGATGAGGCTCTGGACAGCCTGATCTAGGGTAGGGTGTCCCTGGGCATGGCAGGGAGGTTGGAACTAGATGGCCCTGGGAGGTGTTTAAGGCCAGGCTGGATGAGGCTGTGGACAGCCTGATCTAGGGTAGGGTGTCCCTGGGCATGGCAGGGGGGTTGGAACTAGATGGTCCTGTTGGTCCTTTCCAACCCTGACTGATTCTATGATTCTAAAACACTCTGAAAATCCCCTTTAGAAGATTCATACCAGCAGATTGGTGTTTGTCAAGGAACTTTTTCCCTTAAAAGTTACACTCCTTTTGATTCCTCAGATTAATTCAGATGATTCACAAACCCAGTAAAAACCCTGGCTTTAGCTTTCTGAGCACTTTATGTTTTACCTGAAATGGACTAGTCTGCTGTGCTGTNGCTCTCTTCTCTCAGGCAGCCAGCACCAGAATGAGAGGACACAGCCTCAAGCTACACCAGGGGAAATTTAGGCTTGAGGTGAGGAGAAAGTTCTTCAGTGAGAGAGTCATTGGCTACTGGAATGGGCTGCCCAGGGAGGTGGTGGAGTCGCCGTCCCTGGAGCTGTTCAAGGCAGGATTGGACGTGGCACTTGGTGCCATGGTCTAGCCTTGAGCTCTGTGGTGAAGGCTTGGACTTGATGATCTGTGAGGTCTCTTCCAACCCTGATGTCTATTTCACTCACACGCTTACAGAGAGATACAAGAAGAATGAAAACACAGATAAAGACACTTCTCCTGCTAGGGAGCTCCGAGCTGCATCTCTCTCTCTAACCTCACCCTCCGTTTCTCTGACCAATCCACTTTGCTTCCTAACCCCCTGGCTGAACCTCCACTCTTCCTTGGGACTGGGGTAAGCTTGACAGGGGTAGGGGGAAGGTGAAGGGGCAGTTGAGAGCCTCTCCTGGGCACTCAGGTTTCTGGGAGGGCTGCTGTGTTTCTGTATTACCTTTTACCTTGTCTATCTCTGTCTATAACTGTATATACTGTAACTATCTGCTTGTACATTGTGCCAGCTGTAAATATAAGCTTCATTCAATTTCCAGAGCTGGCTGAGTCTAGTCTGGGTGATTTCCAAAGTGGGGAGGGGGAAGATGGGGGGATGACAGGGAGCACCCAAACCATCACAGCTATAGTTTCACACTGCACTGAGATGTCAGTAACTCTAAGACAATTCCTGTCACTACTGTATGCATTCTGATCCTTCATAAGGTTACAGAGAATGTTTGTACCCACAACTTCTCCCAAGCAGCACTTACTGCCATTATCATCTCTTTGGTTATTATAACCTACAGCCAAACAACACAGGTACCTCACGAGAAGGCCTCAGCATCAGCAGCAAGTTGACATCAGTGGTGGGAAAGTTGCAGCAACCTCTAGTCTGCCCATCTGGCATGGGGAGCCAATGCACTCCTCTGATGGAAAGCTGTCCTGATGTCAAGCTCCTTTCAACCCAGCACTTCAACTCAGCTACAGTCAAAGCATACAGCTGCTTTGGGATCAGTAACTTCAAAAGCTGATTGTTGGATTTGTAATCCAAACAGCTATGTGGCAGACAAAGACCTGGAGGATTGTCCTAGAGTCCTGGATACTCCAAACTCCTCTCCCGCTGTGGGAGAGGAAAGGCACAAAAAAACCTGGTCCCTGCCCCTGCCCTGCAGGCCTGAAGGGGGAGGGAGCAAAGGGTCCTTCCGCCACCAGGGGTGCCCCCTGCAGTGCCCACGCTGGAATCGGGCTGGGCATTGGCTGTGGTCTTTGTGCCTAGAAATGGTAACTCGACTCTGTGTCTAGGAAAGGTGTAAATAGTGGGGTGCTTCCTGCCTTGGGGCTCTCCCCTGCCCGGATAGTTCCTGCAGAGAGACTCCCCTGGCGCTGCGGAGGACAAGCTCCCCAGGGACAGGACCACTCCTGCTTAGGACGGCTGCTCTCCGCAAGCACCTCTGTGCAGGCTTAACAGGCGTAAGGAGCCTCGGATCTCCTTTGAAAGAGACAGAGCTGACAGCATCTGGGCCGCCCTTGCTCTCACACAGCCTGGCTCACCCCTGACTAACTTCTTTCTGCTCAGCCTAATTGATAGTGGCAAAGCTGTGTCTGTAGCTTAGCCTTTTCCATTTCCTGACTTCTGAAACAGCCAAATTTATCTGCACCCATGTAAGACACTCCCAAGCAAACCGAGTCTGCTAGTTAAACTAAATTCATTTCAGCACATAGTTTTGGGGCAGGGTTTCAGCAACATAAAGTCATCCTATTTTTGTATCTATTCCTGACTCAGCCAAAATAACTCCCTGCCTCCACAGCAAGGACTCCCTGCCTCCAAACAAGGGTTCCCTGCCTCCAAACAAGGGTTCCCTGCCTCCAAACAAGGGTTCCCTGCCTCCAAACAAGGGTTCCCTGACTCCAAACAAGGGTTCCCTGCCTCCACAGCAAGGATTCCCTGCCTCCAAACAAGGATTCCCTGCCTCCAAACAAGGGTCCCCTGCCTCCAAACAAGGGTTCCCTGCCTCCAAACAAAGATTCCTTGCCTCCACAACAAGGATTCCCTGCCTCCAAACAAGGACTGGGCCTGATCTCATGTCTTTTGCTTTTATACTTCCAGCCATTTGCCTTAGCAATGCATTTACCAGTTAGTCTTGAAAAACCCCCACATTTTAAATGTTAAACATAAACTGCAGAGCACAGGACAGAGTTCTGAACATGAAGTATTAATATTCATTCCAAGTGTAAGGCTTTTTTATGTGAGAAAATAGTAATGCTTTTTATTAGCTGAAACAGTTTTAAAGGTTCGTCTTCTAGGAAGAAAACAGTAAAATGCAGTGTGGCTGCATCTGGAGCAAAGCTGGAGGTGGGTAGGTTCAGGTTGGAGGTGAGGAGGAAGTTGTTGAGCAGGAGAGTGGTGAGAGCCTGGAATGGGTTGCCCAGGGAGGTGGTTGAGGCCCCATCCCTGGAGGTGTTTCAGGCCAGGCTGGCTGAGGCTGTGGGCAGCCTGCTCTAGGGTAGGGTGACCCTGGGCATGGCAGGGGGGTTGGAACTGACTGATCCTTGTGGTCCCTTCCAACCCTGACTGATTCTATGATTAAAAATCCATCACATACCATGTCCACATTCACATTTAAGAAGGTATTTTTGACATTTCAATTCAAAGACCAGCAATAAAAGAAATCCTTCCATATCCCTGGGATGCCAAATAATCATTTCATCCATGTCTCAGGATTGACTTGCAATGACTTAGAATGGTAGAATCATAGAATGGTTTAGGTTGGAAGGGACCTCAAGGATCATCCAGCTCCAACCCCCTGCCATAGGCAGGGACACCTCCCACTAGAGCAGCTTGCTCAAGGCCTCATCCAGCCTGGCCTTAAACACCTCCAGGGAGGAAGCAGCCACAACCTCCCTGGGCAACCTGTGCCAGTGTCTCACCACCCTCACTGGAAAGAACTTCCTCCTAACATCCAGTCTAAATCTCCCCTCTTCCAGCTTAAACCCATTCCCCCTCATCCTAACATTACTAGACCGTGTAAATAGTCCCTCCCCAGCTTTCCTGTAGGCTCCCTTCAAATACTGGAAGGCCACTATAAGGTCTCCTCGAAGCCTTCTCTTCTGCAGGCTGCAGAGCCTCAACTCTCTCAGCCTGGTTTTCATGTACAAACGAACTGAGGATAGTTAATTGTTGTGGAAGTCAGTGGGAGTGTCAGCTCCCTTGCAAAATAAAGAAGGACTGAGCAAGATGTTCACTAAAAAACCACTCAAGATGACAGAAAGAGCATGATGCTCTGGCTGTTCTGCAGCCAGCCAGCAATATGCTGCAAAGAGCTATTGCAGTGAAGTGCTGCAAGATCACCTCCTTGCTGAATAAAGGTCATGCAAGGACTCCATTGAATACTCTAAGGCTGTGTGGCTGCATTTTTATCTTCTGAGACATCTTTTGGACACATCTTTCTGACATGAGTTTTGGGTCCTTCAAATACTGACAGGAATGCCACAATGGTGAATAATATCTCCCAATTAGAAACATCTCAAAGAAAAAAACTATATTATTTGGCACATCTTTACCATTAAAACCGTATTAGCTGCTCTGCTCCAAATAGTCTAAAGAGCTCTCAGTCCCTGAGACAGAGCTAAGAGACAGAGGTGTCATTCTTTCTTTGAGAAGAGACAAAGAGATATTGCTGGGAGCTCACCTCCAGGGAGTGTGCTGGTTATCAGAGACTTCCTACCCATCTGTCCTCACCACAGTCAGTGACAACGACCAGAAAGAAGTGTGCTGGGACAACCTGGAGACACCCACTGTGCCTGTGAGGCTAGCCCTGGCAGCCACTCAGGGCCCACCCTGCCCCTTGCTGCTGCCCAGTACCCAGCACTTATCACTAGTCTGGGACCCAACAAGTTTAGCTTGACGTGAATGGGACTCTTGAATTCTCTCTTCTCTGTTTTGTTTCCATTAAGTTAGGCTACAGCACACTCTGCAAGAATATATCTATTACATAGACATGTATGTGTACAGCTCTGCCTACATCACCTATCTTGGAGGTCTCTTCCAGCCTGGTTGTTTCTATGACTCTATGAAAGGCACAGGCTCTGTTGTTATGGAGGCAGGAATTAATTAGGCCAAGTGTGATGGTTTGGGTGTCCCCTGCCCCCCCACACTTTAGAAATCACCCAGACTAGACTCAGCCAGCTCTAGAAATTTGAATGAAGCTTATATTTACAGCTGGCACAATGTACAAGCAGAGAGTTACAGTATATACAGTTATAGACAGAAATAGACAAGGTAAAAAGGTAATACAAACACAACTCCCCTCCAGAAACCTGAGTCCACAGGAGGGGCTCTCAACCACTCCTCACCTTTCCCCTACCACTCTCAACCTTACCCCAGTCCCAAGGAAGAATGGAGGTTCGGCCAAGAGGATTAAGAAGCAAAGGTGAATCAGCCAAAGCAAATGGAGGGTGAGGTTAGAAAGCAAGATGGAGTTCAGCCAGCAGCCTCAGCTCTCCAGCAGGCAAAGCAGAAGAGAACAGCCCAGCACGAAGTGCAGAGCAAAGTGACTTTATCTTTTGTTTTGCTTTTCTTCTTTACACATCTCAGCAAGGCTGTGAGGGAAGTAGACAACACCACTGTTTTCATTTTCCAGCCTATGATCTAGTTCTTCTCACCAAAACATTCTAGCTAGGCTCAAACTAGCACACCGAGTCAGGAATTTATAAAAATAGAGTTCTTTTGTTCTCCCAAAAACCCGCCCCCAAAACTATATACAAAGATAATTCAGATTTAATTAGCAGGATCGTTCTTAGTTGGTTGAGAATACCTACACGACAGGATGCCACAGGTAAACTTGACTAATTGGAAGTCAGGAGTTGGAAAAGGCTTGAGCTATTAAATATAGCGTTCCCCACTATCAAATAAGGCTGAGCCGAAAGCTACTCACGACAGGGCACAGCGCTGGCTTGAAAGAAGGACGGTTCAAAGGGCTGTCCCATGGTCTTTTCTCAAACCTTCAGGGTCATTAAAGAGCGATAAAGCTGCACAATAAGGTGCTTATGTGAAGTCCTTCAGAGCTTGTCTTCGGAGCGTCAAAGCATCCCTGTATAGATGCCATCCAGGTGGGGTGGGGGGGGAGAAGAACATGGCGAGGAACGAAGTTCACGGCAGGCACACCAAGGCGGGAACACAATCCAAAGCGGGGATGAACTCCATGGCAGGAGCACCCCAAGGCAGGAACACCCCAAGGTGGGAACCCACCAATATTTATACCCTTCCTAGACAAAGAGCAGAGTTACCACTTCCTAGGCACAAAAAGCACACAGCCAATCCTCAGCCGAGTGCAGCGCAGGCTCAGCACGGGGCACCCTTCGTGCCGGAAGGGTCCCTTGCTCCCCCCCTTCACGCCTGCAGGGCAGGGTGGGGGGAAACAGATCTGCTTGTGCCTTTTTCCTCTCCCATTCACACCACAGAGGGAGAGGGAATTTTAGGGTACACGGACCTCCAAGACATCTGTCCCCACTGTGGCATCTCTCTCTACAACTACTTGAATGGAGGTTGCGGCCAGGTGGGGTTGGGCACTTCTGCCAGGCACCCAGGGACAGAAGAAGAGGACACCTGTGCCGGGGGAGGTTCAGGCTGGATGTTAGGAAAACGTTCTTCACAGCAAGAGTGATTGGCATTGGAATGGGCTGCCCAGGGAGCTGGTGGAGTGCCCATCCCTGGAGGCGTTTAAAAGGAGACTGAATGAGTGTCATGGTTTAGTTATTTAGAAGGTGTTAGGTGATACGTTGGACTCGATGAACTAAGAGGTCTTTCCCAACCTGGGTAATTCTGTGGTATACAACATGTATATATACACACAGGAGGGAAAAGACAGGCAAAGGGGATTGCATCAGGCACATTCATAGCTGACTTGCCAAAACAACTTTGCCATTTCACAGTATCACACAGTCTCACAGCATCACCAAGGTTGGAAGAGACCTCACAGATCACCAAGTCCAACCCTTCACCACAGAGCTCAAGGCTAGACCATGGCACCAAGTGCCACGTCCAATCCTGCCTTGAACAGCTCCAGGGACGGCGACTCCACCACCTCCCTGGGCAGCCCATTCCAGTAGCCAATGACTCTCTCAGTGAAGAACTTTCTCCTCACCTCAAGCCTAAATTTCCCCTGGCGTAGCTTGAGGCTGTGTCCTCTTGTTCTGGTGCTGGCTGCCTGAGAGAAGAGAGCAACCTCCTCCTGGCTACAACCACCCCTCAGGTAGTTGTAGACAGCAATAAGGTCTCCCCTGAGCCTCCTCTTCTCCAGGCTAAACAATCCCAGCTCCCTCAGCCTCTCCTCGTAGGGCTGTGCTCGAGGCCTCTCACCAGCCTCGTTGCCCTTCTCTGGACACGTTCAAGCATCTCAATGTCCCTCTTAAACTGGGGGGCCCAGAACTGGACACAGTACTCAAGGTGTGGTCTAACCAGTGCAGAGTACAGGGGCAGAATGACCTCCCTGCTCCTGCTGGCCACACCATTCCTGATGCAGGCCAGGATGCCATTTGTACTGCCTTCCATAGTTTATACCTTCAGAAATGAAAAGCAATGAAGAAACTGGAATTTCTCCTTCTAATTACTCAGACCATAGCTCAAATCTAATTCTGCTGTCTTCATTACATTATTTTTTCCCCCCAGAAACAGTAATAATCAAACAAGATTAAATTAAATAATACTTTAAAAAACCCAAGCAGATCTTTAATTTCATTTCAATACCATCGTGCTCTTCCAACAGCCTCTCAGATGTGCAGGAAATGGCCTCATGATGTGCTTTTATTAAAGGGAAGCACTGAGGTATCTTTGTAGGTTGCTCTCATCCCCCAAAGGTTTGCACAGTGACTATTCAGAGAATATGTATCTGCCAGTAAGGATTTCTTCACCAGAGCCTCGTTTTGTCACAGAAGCTGCAACAAAAACAGCACTTAAAGGATATACTCATCTCTACTCTCAGTATATTCGCAAGGGGAAATTTAGGCTTGAGGTGAGGAGAAAGTTCTTCACTGAGAGAGTCATTGGCTACTGGAATGGGCTGCCCAGGGAGGTGGTGGAGTCGCCATCCCTGGAGCTGTTCAAGGCAGGATTGGACGTGGCACTTGGTGCCATGGTCTAGCCTTGAGCTCTGTGGTAACGGCTTGGACTTGATGATCTGTGAGGTCTCTTCCAACCTTGGTGATACTGTGATATTCTGACCTGCAAAACCAGTGTAAAACCTGCACACCATGGAGCTCAGGCATGTTATCTAATCATAGAATCACACTCACAGAATGTCAGGGACTGGAAGGGACCTCCAAACATCATCTGGTCCAGCCCCATGCTAGAGCAGGATCACCCACAGCAGATCACACTGTAATGCATCCAGATGGTTCTTGAGTATCTCCAGAGAGAGAGACTCCACAACCCCCCTGGGCAGCCTGTTCCAGTGCTTTGTCACCATCACAGGGAAAAAATTCTTCCTTAGGTTCACATGGAACCTCCTATGGTCAACTTCCACCCATTGCCCCTTGTCCTGTCACTGGGCATCATTGAGAAGAGCCTGGCTCCAGCCTCCTGGCACTCACCCTTGCATCTTTATGAACGTGAATGAGGTCACCCCTTGGTCTCCTCCTCTCCAAGCCCCAAGCTCCAGCTCCCTCAGGCTCTCCTCATAAGGAACATGTTCAACTTCCTTAATCATCTTTGTGGCTCCACGCTGGACTCTCTCAAGCAGTTCTATGTCCTTCTTGAACTGGGAGGCCCAGAACTGGACACAGTACTCCAGGTGCAGCCTCACCAGGGCAGAGTAGAGGAAAAGAAAAACCTCTCTTGACCTACTAACCACAGCCCTTCTAATACACCCCAGAATGGCACTGGCCTTCCTGGCAACAAGAGGACACTGCTGGCTCATGGCCATCAGGACTCCCAAGTCCTCTTTCAAGTCCTCTTTTCACTGCTCTCCAGCAGGTCAGTCTCCTTTAGAAACTCTATCCTGCTACAAACAGGGGGCGCAGCAGTGCCAACCAGCACCATGAGTGCTCTGGTTCTGCAAGCAACCAGCTCCGGTTCTGCAAGCACACACCACCTCCTGGTGTGGTAAATGCTCACACAGCTGTCGTGGCCAAAATCACCTGGGAAGCTCTGCCCTGCCTGGCACACTGCTCATGCCCCACGAGCTAATAACAAGTGCAAAGATGCATTACACACCATCACACGTGCTATATGCCATTACAGATGCTGCTGTCTAGACTCTAAGTACCTCGGAAAAGTAGCCAAAACATCTTGGGTGAATTTCCAGCTGCCTTGCAGGACACTGTGATGGTTTTGGTGTTCCCTGACCCCCCACACTTAAGAAAATCACCCAGACTAGACTCACCTGAGCTGGAAATTGAAGAATGAAGCTTTATATTTCCAGCTTAGCACAATATACAAGCAGATATTTACAATCTATACAGCTAGAGACAGAAACAGACAAGTTAAAAAGTAATACACAAACACAACAGCCCTCCCAGAAACCAGAGTCCCCAGGAGGGGCTCCCAACCACCCTTCCACCTTCTCCCCACCCCTCTACCTTACCCCAGACTTTGCCTTATGTTCAAGGTGAGTTTGGAGTGTTGGCCAGGGGTGTTAGGAAGCAGGAGGATTAGTCACACAGACGTAAGGTTAGAGAGAGAGAAGTGCATGCAGCCCAAAGGCAGAGAGAGACTCTCCTGTTATCTGTGTTTGTGTTCTTGTTCGTATTCATCTCAGCAAGCCTATGAGTGCAGCAGACATCAGCATTGTTTCCTTTTCACAGCCTATCATCTAATTTTTCTCACCAAAATGTCCCAGCTAGGCTCAAACTAGCACAGGCAGCATTGCAACAGAACCAGCTTTGACAACCAGACTTCTTGTAACAAGTTACAGAGGTGAGAGGTTTACAGGCTTGCTTGCCTGCTTAATGCTTTTTATTTTTTGGTGTAAAACCTTCACTTACTGAGAGGGAGGTAATGTGAGCTAACTAGAAATCCATTCTTTCAATTTGGTTTGGTTTTTTTCTGCCTTTTTTTTTCACAATCTCACAGTCTCACAGT
>WAAF01014972.1:3283-18503 GCA_013400475.1 Tricholaema leucomelas | reverse complement strand
GATACAGGCCAGGATGCCATTGGCCCTCTTGGCCACCTGGGCACACTGCTGGCTCATCTTCAGCTAATATCCACCAGTACCCCCAGGTCTCTTTCTTCCTGGCTGCTCTCCAGCCACTCTGTCCTTAGCCTGTAGCATTGCTTGGGGTTGTTGTGGCCAAAGTGCAGAACCCTGCACTTGGCCTTGTTCAATCTCATCCCATTGGCCTCTGCCCACCCATCCAGCCTGTCCAGGTCCCTCTGCAGGGCTCTCCTACCTTCCAACAGATCCACAGCTGCTCCTGGCTTGGTGTCATCTGCAAACTTACTGATGCTGGACTCAATCCCCTGGACCAGATCATCAATAAAGATACTGAACAGGACTGGGCCCAGCACTGATCCCTGGGGCACACCACTACTGCCAGCTGCCAGCTGGATGCGGCACCATTCACCACCACTCTCTGGGCTCGGCCTTCCATCCAGTCTTCTTGACCCAGCACAGAGTGAATCTGTCCAAGCCATGAGCTGCAAGTTTAGCCAGGAGCTTGTTGTGGCAGACAGTGTCAAAGGCTTTGCTGCAGTCCAGGTAGACTACATCCACAGCCTGCGTCACATTCACCAGCCGGGTAACCTGATCATAAAAGGAGATGTTGGTGAGACAGGACCTGCCCTTCCTAAACCCATGCTGGCTGGGCCTGATCCCTTGGCCATCCTGTAGGTGTCTTCAGACATCTGCTTGGCAGGGTGTCATAGGATAAATGCCTGGAGAGAGAGGAGCCTAAGGTAGTTGGTCAGTATTCACAGAATCACAGAACTGTCAGGGCTGGAAGGGACCTTGAAGATCATCTAGTTCCAACCCCCTTGACATCGGCAGAAACACCTCACACTAGATTAGGTTGATCAAAGCTCCCTACAGCATGGCCTTAAAATCTTCCAGGGATGTGGCTTCCACCACCTCCCTCGGCAAACCTGTTCTGGTGTCCCACCACCTGTCAAGATCCCTTCCCTCCAGTGTGTCTGCAGCACCACACGGCTTGGTGTCATCAGTAAACTTGCTGAAAGTGCTCTCAGTGCCACTGTCCATGTTGCCAACAAAGATGTTAAACAAGTCTGGTCTCAGTACTGATTCTTGAAGGACTCCACTTGTCACTGGCCTCCACTTGGACATGGGCCCATTGACAGCCACTCTTTGGGTGCAGCTGTCAAACCAGTTTTTAATCCACTGAGTTGTCCATTCATTGAACCCTTATTTTACCAGCTTGGAGACCAGGATGTTGTGCAGGACAGTGTTGAAGGCTTTGTACAGGTCCAGGTAATTTGTGTCAGTTGCTTGTCCCTGGTCTATTGATATTGTGACCTTGTCATAGAAGGCCACCAGGTTTGACAGGCACAATTTGCCCTTGGTGAAGTCGTTTTGATAATACCAAATCACCTCCTCATTATTCTTCTGTCTCAGCAGTGCCTCCAAGAGGATCTGCTCTATGATCTTGACAGGCACAGAGGTGAGACTGACTGGCCTACAGTTCCCTGGCTCTTCCTTCTATCACTTTTTGAGAATGGGAGTAATGTTTCCCCTTTTCCAGTCAGTGAGGAGTTCCCCAGACTGCCAGGACTCCTGGACTATAATAGGGAGGGGTTTAGGAAATTCATCCATCAGTTCCCTCAGTACCTGTGGGTGTATCCCATCAGGTCCCATGGACCTGAATGAACACTTTCTGGTTCATCAGATGGTCACAAACACATCCAAAGAGTTATTCTTTATCAAACATGCAAAACAGTTTGTTGAATAAGAAGTTCCACCATTATATCTGAGAAGTATATCTCATGCATTCATCCATTAATAACATAGTCCGTTGGTTCCTTTCTGTGCTACTGCATCTTATTTTTGACCACTTTTACACTTCATAATTTTCTCTTAGAGGGAATATTTTCTGAAAGAAGTATTTAATATGTCACTTTCAACACCTACCCTCTGTTCTTAATGAACAGATCATAGAATCAGAGAATCATAGAATGGTTTAGGTTGGAAGGGACCTCAAGGATCATCCAGCTCCAACCCCCTGCCATAGGCAGGGACACCTCCCACTAGAGCAGCTTTCTCAAGGCCTCATCCAGCCTGGCCTTAAACGCCTCCGGGGAGGAAGCATCCACAACCTCCCTGGGCAACCTGTGCCAGTGTCTCACCACCCTCACTGTAAAGAACTTCCTCCTAACATCCAGTCTAAATCTCCCCTCTTCCAGCTTAAACCCATTCCCCCTCGTCCTGACATTACCAGACCTTGTCAATAGTCCCTCCCCAGCCTTCCTGTAGGCTCCCTTCAGATACTGGAAAGCCACTATAAGGTCTCCTCGAAGCCTTCTCTTCTCCAAGCTGAAGAGCCCCAACTCTCTCAGCCTGTCCTCATAGCAGAGCTGCTGCAGCCCTCTGATCATCTTCGTGGCTCTCCTCTGGACTGGCTCCAGCAGTTCCATGTCCTTCTTGTGTTGGGGGCTCCAGAACTGCACACAGGACTGCAGGTGGGGTCTGAGGAGAGCAGAGTAAAGGGGGAGAATCCCCTCCCTTGCCCTGCTGGCCACGCTGCTCTTGGTCAACTACATCTGATCCTTTCTTCACCAAGGCTTTTCTATTCAGTTGAATAGACAAAACATTTATGTTCTCTATACTCCTTGTTACTGACTTCTTGTAAGAGCTAGGGCACTGCAGTGGAGCTCACAACAAAATGATTTACAGAGCAGTATACTATGTTATCTTAATGAATCTGCAAAGATAACTGTTTTATTAATGTATCTGGTCACACCGAGGTCCTTTTCTCAGCTTGCTGCAATAACTCTCAGCAGGTTTTCTATTCATAATAAAGAATAAAGCCAGGTGTTTTCCTGTAATTACCTTGTCAAGACTATTAAAGAAAGACCATGCATGAATGCAAAACAAAACCCTAATCTCCATAGGGCTCCTACAAGCAGCTCTTTAGCAGGCCAGCTTCACTGATCTTCATTTAACAAAAAAACACCTGCTGATTGTCAATTACCTTGGTCCCACAGCATGCTAGATCAACTTGCCTTCCTGCCCCACTGCAAGCTGGGTGGTTATCCCACACTATTGGTACTACTGCACACATTCTCCATGTGGATTTCAAGCTATAACGACACCAGCTGAGGCAAAATTCAAAGTATATATTGTATATGAGCAAAATACACTAGGAGAGGCTGAGTTCCTTACACTTCTTAGATTTAAAGAAGAAATTATTTAATCTCACATTAGATAACTTAGTCTTATTAAACAAGTTTCTTTTTTCCTTATTTTTTTTCTCTTACCATGCAGATAGCCTATACAATGGCAGTATGGGTTCAGTTTTCTCTTTGCCTACGAATGACAATAAGACAATTTTGTCAATGAAAAATTCTCTGCTTTCCAGAAAGGGGCAAGAAGGCATCTGTAAACATTTTGTGTGTAGTAGTACTTCCATCCAAGTCTGAACGCTGTATTCTGGCCTCAGGCATCCCCATATTTTTTCTGAAACCTAGGGCAAATGGTGAACTTCNACCTTATCCCAGACTCTGCCTTATGTTCAAGGTGAGTTTGGAGAATTGGCCAGGGGGGTTAGGAAGCAAATGGACGAGTTACAGAGACAGCAGGTTAGAGAGAGAAGGGAGGCAGCCAGAGCCAGAGAGCAACTCTGTTATCTATGTTTGTGTTCTTGTTTTTATACATCTTAGTCAGCCTATGAGTGAAGTGGACATCACCATTGTTTCCTTTTCGCTGCCTATCATCTAAGTCCTCTCACTAAAATATCCCAGCTGGGCTCAAACTAGCACAACCTCATTTTGATACACATTCAGAAAAGAATTCTGAAATCAGGTAAGACTTTAAAACAAAACAAAACAAAACAAACCCTTATTCATAGAGCTTTGAAATCAGAGTGTTTCTATGAGCAAAACCCGTACTGAAAACCAAAACAGATGCAGAAAAGTTGTTATTGTAAGAAGAAATTAAAAGTTGGTCATTCTTTACCATCAAATGTAGATTTATTTTTTTTATTGTGGTTTCCTTGGCAAATTTTCAAATCATTTTCACAGCAAAAGCTGATTTCCAGCAGGGTACTGGAGCTTGTGTGTTTTCCTACTAGCAGATCTTCCCTTATTTTTTAGCTGAACATTTCATTGCATGCTTACTTTACAGAACCACGTATGGGTAGATGTCACACTGCATAACACTACACTTCCACCCCTGGCTATCAAAAACCCAGACTGCCTGGGGCTTCTCCACCAGCTGGACAGAAGCAAAGATGTCTGGATTCAGCACTACTGCATTCTGAAGGATGGCTGTTTGTACTTCTACGCCACTCTTCGGTCTACGCCTGCTCAAGGTAGGGATGGCTTTTGGATTTTAATTTATTGTTAAATCAGAAATGTTTCACTGCGCCGCCCAAATAGATCATCAACAACTGAGAGTTTCTTAATCAGCAAACTCACCCTACTCTTTGCAGTTGAGTGCAGGAAAACCATATTTAGTCTCTTTTCGTAAAACAGCTGCCTCATTCCCCTCCATCTTCTGTCATTTTCCTCCCACAACCTGCACTTTTCTCTCTGGAATAGAGCTAGTCAGGATCTACGAAGATTATCTCAGGAGCAAATATCAGCAATAAGTTCCACCCTTCCAAAGCAGTTTAAAGTGTCTTGAGCCAGCCCCACTGAAGTCAGTCTGCTGGAAGGTGTTGACTCAGGCATGTTAGACTGGTTTCTGTCTCTATCAGGCTTTCACAATGGCCAGTGGGCTTGACAAACCTAGTCCACCCATCAACAGGCAGAGCTTCCCCACTCCAGCACAGGCTGCTGCTCCAGGTTGTGACCACAGTCATTTGCAACTAAAGATGACACAATCATGAGCAGCAATCTCCACACCAGAAGAGGATATTTAATCACACTGAAAGAAGCAACGCGAGGCTACTGGGATTAGCTGTAAGTAGATAAGCCAAGTTTCAGGCACTGAGGAGAGCCTACTAGCACAACTCTATGAAAAATCTGTATTTATGAAATAAAGAGGTGCTCCAGGGAGAGGGCATGAGTCAAGACCTGCAAATTTGCTTTCATTGTGCTAAGGAAACTGACTGTCAGAAGAATCAGAAAGAAAATTCTGTGATACTTTTGGTTACTAGGCAGTTTTTGGAACAAAAGGCAAAATTTGTTTTCTTAGGGTGTATGATACTTGCCACACGATCAGGCAAGAAGTGCTCCACTAAATTAGAGACTCACCCGAAAAAAAAAGTACAGACCCTGAAGACAGTAACAGAAACACTCAGCTGCAGTTAATCAGCTTGGCAGGTCGTTTTGGCTGTTCACTGTGTATGCATAAAATGAGCCTGTACAGTGTCACAATGGAGTGAGGGCTGGTGGGAGAAAAAAAAGGGGAAAAAAAGGCAACAAAACTGAAACAGCTAAAATGGAAATATCCCAAAGACCAAATTCCTTGCCTTACCTTCACAGATGACTGAAGTGGCCTACAATGACGTTTGAGTCACTAGTGGCAGAAAAGACATTGAATGCTGGCTCCAGGAACTTTTTCAGTGTTAAAATTCATGTCTTTTTAGTTTTAGTAGGAAACAGAAGTAACAACAGAAGCTGGAGAAAATATTTTGTCACTTCTTTAATTAAAAGCTAAATGAAATCATACTGCTGATTATATGCAAGATGGCAAGCACAGACTACACTATTTTCAAATCAATTTTCATTTAAAAAAAAAGCTCTGAACTTTCAGATTTTTAGTATTTTTCGTGTCAGTTTTGTACACCTCTGTTGAAATACCAACACGAGGCCTCTGAAAATCCAGCTTGCAAGGGTTGTTGGTATGCTTGCAGTTGACAGCAGTTACATAAATGGTATCTGTAACATACATGATGCATGCTACTTTTTTTGTCCAGGTGGTCTTTACCTGCAGGGGTACATTGTGAGTGAACAAAGTCTGGGCTCCAAGAGATCTGTTATTGAACTCAAACCTCCATCTGAAGAATTTAAAACATTCTACTTATGTGCAGAGAATGTAAATGAAAACAAAAGGTAAACTTTCCCTTTCTTTCCCTTCCTTTCCCTTCCCTTCCCTTCCCTTTTATTTGTCAGATTTTAAGAGCGCAGAAACAATGCAGCTTGGGAACATCTAGTGACAAGTTTTCATTCTGTTTCTGTTTGTTCCTCCACATTTCCCTTTATCATAGTATCACAGTATCACAGTATCATCAGGGTTGGAAGAGACCTCACAGATCATCAAGTCCAACCCTTCACCACAGAGCTCAAGGCTAGACCATGGCACCAAGTGCCACGTCCAATCTTGCCTTGAACAGCTCCAGGGACGGTGACTCCACTACCTCCCTGGGCAGCCCATTCCAGTAGCCAATGACTCTCTCAGTGAAGAACTTTCTCCTCACCTCGAGCCTAAACTTCCCCTGGCGCAGCCTGAGGCTGTGTCCTCTTGTTCTGGCGCTGGCCACCTGAGAGAAGAGAGCAACCTTTAGTTGTAGCTTTAGCCAAAGTGCAGTACATCAGGCTTCGAGGAGACCTTAGAGTGGCTTTCCAGTACCTGAAGGGAGCCTACAGGAAGGCTGGGGAGGGACTATTGACAAGGTCTGGTAATGTCAGGATGAGGGGGAATGGGTTTAAGCTGGAGGAGGGGAGATTTAGACTGGATGTTAGGAGGAAGTTCTTTACAGTGAGGGTGGTAAGACACTGGCACAGGTTGCCCAGGGAGGTTGTGGATGCTTCCTCCCTGGAGGTGTTCAAGGCCAGGCTGGATGAGGCCTTGAGCAGCCTGCTCTAGTGGGAGGTGTCCCTGCCTATGGCAGGGGTTTGGAGCTGGATGATCCTAGAGGTCCCTTCCAACCTAAAGCATTCTATGATTCTATGATCATACCATCACATGTGAGTCACCAGTTCTGCTGGCTTGCAGAGGTTCAGAAGGAAACCTGGATAAGGTGCCTTTCACAGTGAATGTGTGGGTCATTGCGCTAAACAGAAAAGCTATGCTACCTCTCTTTAGAAAGAATGGAGAGTATACCTTCTTCATTCTCAAGAGTAATTTACTTCCAACAATGACCATCAGAATCAAAAAAGATAACTGGCCTGTGAAATTATGATACAAATGTTAATGCCTTCGTCATAGTCCAGCCAAATTCCATGGCTGTCAGTTGGGAGTGTAAAGCCTACTAATTGGGTTTTAATGAACAAAGGTGTGGTGGGTTACAAACTTTCCCACACACACTATTGAAATTTACCAGACTAGCTCAAATGGCTTGGCAGTAAGATGAAGCTGTATTTACAGCAAAGCTAAATTTACAAGCATATATGCACAATATACATCTGTTTACAATTATATACACATTAAAAATAATACAGAAATCCAAATGCCCTCCCAGACAAAGAAGACTGCCCAGAAGGGGCTCAAAGCTGCTCTTTCTTTCTCTCTCTGCTTTCCCAGACAAACAAACAAAAACAACAAGCAAAGCTTGCAGTATTATTTGTTAGCGGAGAGATGAGAGCAGGGTGAAGGAGAAGCAAATAGGAGCAGCGTCGCAGAACAGAGTGGGATACATTGTTTATTTTTTGGCTCTTTATCCCTATAAGCAAACCAATGAATGATACAGACTTCATCTTCATTTTCTTTTTACAACCAACAATCTAATTTCTTTCATTAAAATACTCCAATTAGCCTCAAACCAGCACAAAAGGACAAGGCTTTTCAGTGTGTTGTATGTTGGTATTTACATATGGTGTTGTTATAGTCAAGTCCTGCCTCTCTCCAATTCACTTAATGTCAGTGTACACAGCAACACAGCTGTACAAACACCATTTATAAAAGATGTGTGTAGTGGTTTGAAACATACTAATACTTCTCTATCAGAAATGATGAATTTACAACATTTTGCTACTGTAAGGTGTTACCATCCCAGACAGGGAATTCTGGGTTGCTCTCTCACTTTCCAGGTGCAGCATGCAGGTGCATTTTTCATTTGTTTGGGGGATTTCAGACAGCGTTTTCCCTTTCTCTTCCTTTCTGTTTCATATTGTGATGGTTTGGGTGTCCTCCACCCNCGGCCAAGGGGATTAAGAAGCAAAGGTGAAATCAGCAAAGCAAATGGAGGGTGAGGTTAGAAAGCAAGATGGAGTTCAGCCAGCAGACCAAGCTCCCCCGCAGGCAAAGAGCTGAGAGCACAGTCCAGAGCGAAGTGCCCAGCAAAGTGCAGAGCAAAAATGACTTAATCTTTGTTTTGCCTTTCTTCTTTACACATCTCAGCAAGACTGTGAGGGAAGCAGACATCACCATTGTTTTCATTTCACAGCCTATTACCTAGTTCTTCTCACTGAAACATTCTAGCTAGGCTCAAACTAGCACACATATATATACTGGTGCAATCTGATACTTTTGTAGTGGAAGACTAAATATTCTGTGTAAATCAACTAAGGAAACCCTCTGTGCCTTTTTTTTTTTTAACCTCCCTGTTGTATCTCTTGGTAAGAGGGAAGGGACAAGGCAAGAAGGGAAAGGTGGCAGGCACTAAAACTGTAGCATTCTTCATGTGTCTATGGAGACACATTTGTGTCTGAAGAGATACAAATCACTGCAATGTGTTGGGTCTGGCCTGTACATATTGAGCTCTTTAAAGTGCCACTCGGCATGAAGAGGAGGAGGAGGTTTCCAGATCTACAACAGGACAAGAGACGCAGAGTACCAGCATGTGCCAATATCGGTCACTTCTGTACACAAGGCAAACAGCTCCTACTGCAAAGGATGAGGATGAACCAGCACCATCATGGGAACAAGAAGAAGTGCCAGAGATTCTAGAGATGCCAGAGATAACTACTATATCTTTATCATTGGGTGAGTTATGTGATATACAAAAGGACTATAGTTGCCTGCCAAATGAGCCCATTGTTGCCTGGCTGCTTCGATGCTGGGATATGGGAGCTAATGGTTTGAACCAAGCAGCTGGAATCCCTGCCCAGGGAAGCAGGTACTTACAGGGATATTGAAAGAGCAATACCAATCCTCAGCCTCTGCAGATGGCTTCTAGCGGGTGTGAAGGGTAGGTACTGCACCAAGCATGATATAAAGTATCATCCTGGGAGATGGACTGCCATCAAGAAAGATATGGACTGCCATCAAGAAAGATATTCAATACTTGAGGGAACTAACTGTACTGAGAAAGGGTGGATCTCTGGAATTCTTGCAATACATTGGTAACATCATTGTGTGGGATGATAGAGTGGAGGAAGATTATGAGAAAGGAAAGAAAATAATCCAGGTTCTTCTAAAGGCTGGATTCACCATAAAGCAAAGGTCAAGGGACCTACAAAAGAAATCCATTTTTTAGGGAAAAATGGCAGGACAGATGTCACCAGATCCCAATGGACATCATGAATAAGATGACAGCTATGTCTACACCCACCAGTAAGGAGGAAACCCAGACTTTCTTGGGTGGTATGGGTTTCTGGAGAATGCATATACCAAACTACAGTTTGATTGTAAACCCTCTCTACCAAGTGACTAGGAAGAAGAACGATTTCCCATGGGACCTTGAGCAGCAACAAGCTTTTGAACAGATCAGATGGAAAACTGCGCATGCAGTAGCCCTTGGACCAGTTCAGACAGACAAAAGGTTATGAATGTGCTTTGCATTGCAGCCAGGAAGAACAGTCCTACCTGAAGTCTTTGCAGGAAACACTGGGGGAAATGTGAGGCTGACCTCTGGGGTTTTGGAGTTAGAGTTGCAAGAGAACTGAAGCCAACTACACTCCAACTGAAAGAAGAAATAAAGGAATTCAAGCTGCCTCAGAAGTGATTGGTACTGAAAAACAGCTTCTTCTGTCACCCCAGCTACCAGTGCTGAGCCAGATGTTCAAAGGGAAAGTTTCCTCCATCCATCACACAACTGATGCCACGTGGGGCAAGTGGATTGCATTGATAACACAATAGGCTCCAATAGGGAGCCCCAGTGACTCAGGAATCTTAGAAGTCATCACAAACTGGCCAGGAGGCAGAGATTTTGGGATGTCACCGGTAGGGGTGGAGGTGACACATGGAGAAGAGGCTCCACCATACAGCAAATTGCCAGATAATGAAAAGCAATATGCCCTACTCACTGACATGTTGTGTCGCATTGTGGGAAAGCACCAGGAGTGGAAGACTGCACAGGCTGTGGTTGCACAGGCTGCTGAGGGAGTAGATGAATCAAGTCAGTTCACAGAGGTGAAAGCTATCCAGTTGGCTTTGGATATTGTTGAGCAAGAAAAATGGCCAATGCTCTATCTCTATACAGACTTCCGGATGGTGACAGATGCTTTGTGGAGATGGCTGTGGCAGTGGAAGATCCAGAAGCCTCAACAGCTAAGAAGACTGACAGATCCCCCTTCAAGTGTTTGAGTATTGTCTGAAACTATAATTTAGCCCTGGGAATGCAGAGATAATATTTTGTAAGAAATTCTGTAACTAATTCTAAGTGCCTTCTGCCTTAAGCAGAAAGGAGCCTCTCGAGTCCCTCTAGTGGGCAAGTGGTAAATCAACTGCAAGATTCTCTTTCCAGTTCTAATAATGTTTGTATTGTTGCTAGTTGTATCTTAAGTATTCTAGATTGCCTCTATTTTTTCCCCCTGTGTAATATTTTTCATGAACGTGCAAATACCCTATTATTAAAAATTAAGTATTGTGGCAAAATTCCTGTATATCAGAACTAATAAGCTATACTCATTTCTGAAAATAAAAATCTTGCTTGCCGTACTGCAACACCCAGGGGCCAGGATGGACCTGCTGGGTAATGCAGGAAGATGGAAAAGTTTATTGTGTGTTTCATATATATACTGGTGTAATTTGATACTTTCCCAGTGGAGAAGTAAATATTCTGTGCAAATCAACTAAGAAAACTCTCCCTACCTTTTTTCTTTCCCTCCCTGTCTTATCTCTTGGTAAGAGGGAAGGGAGGAAGTGGGAGGGAGAAGAGAGGGGCACTAAACCCATAACAATCTGTTTCAAAGAATTTAAAAAAGCATACATAACACTTGATCAAGGACAACTGTTGGTCTTTCTTTTCTTCTAGATGGATTACAGCTTTGCAAGCTTCAATTAATAAATGGTTACCCCTACACCAGGCAATCGAAGATTTCATGAACAGACCACTAGAGGAGACAAGGATGTGAGAAGACAGCCTTTCATTTTTTCCTTCAATATCTGTTTTTCATTAAAAAAAAAAAAAAAATCTGTGCTATGTCTTGTAGTTCCTCTCAAGAGATGTTCTAGCAGCAGCTAATCTTTAGCACTGCTGTACATTCACAACTTTTGTAGGCATTAGTAAATAAACATAAAGCAACACTGCTGCCTTTGTGGCTGTTTCTCCATCAACTCAGAGCATTCAGAAATTCTGCTTTATAACAGTGAAATGACATCATTTACCTGAAGGAAACAGAGAAGAAAGCACTGTATTTCAACATGTATTTTGTACTCCCCAATGTTTTATATCTGATTTTTATTTTTTTTTCTTTTACAAATGGACCCTTTGCAAAGATTGACACTTTTCCATGAAGAAGTTTCATATGGGAGTTTGCTTTTAAGCTTCTAGGTGGTGAAACAGGTTGGTCTGACTGAAAGGTTAGCAGCTATGTACTATAACAGCATACTTGGGTAAATGTAATAAATTTGAATGATCCAGATGAATACTTGTCATGGTTTAACCTCAGCCAGCAACTAAGCACTATGCAGCCACTCACTCACTCCTCGCCATCCAAATGGGATGGGGAGGAAAACAGGGGGAAAGTAGAACTTGTAGGTTGAGATAAGAACACTTTAATAATTGAACTGAAATAAAAAAAAATAATAATAGCAACATCAATAATGAAAAGGAAGATGACAAAAAAAGAGATCAATAAAACCCAAGAAAGACACACAGTGCAACTGCTCACCACCCACTGACCAATGCTCAGACAGTCCACCCTACTGCAATCCATACCTTGTGGCCAGCTTTCCCCAGTCTATGTACTGAGCATGACATTCTGTGGTAAATACCGTCCCCTTTGAAAAGTTCACATCAACTGTCCTGGCCATGCTCCCTCTTGTGCACTGACTCATTGGATGAACATGGGAAACCAAAAACCTCTTAACTCTTGGGATAAGCACTGCTCAGCAACAATTAAAANGAGGATTAAGAAGCAAAGGTGAAATCAGCCAAAGCAAAAGGAGGGTGAGGTTAGAAAGCAAGATGGAGTTCAGCCAGCAGCCTCAGCTCTCCCCAGCAGGCAAAGCAGAACAGCCCAGCACGAAGTGCAGAGCAAAGTGACTTTATCTAATGTTTTGCCTTTCTTCTTTACACATCTCAGCAAGGCTGTAAGGGAAGTAGACAACACCATTGGTTTTCATTTTCCGGCCTATTATCTAGTTCTTCTCACCAAAACATCCCAGCTAGGCTCAAACTAGCACAAATATCTATGTGTTTATAAAACATTGTTTTCACACTAAAAACAAAGCACCAGATACTAGGAAGAAAAATAACTATCTCAGCTGAAACCAAAATAATACTTTCATTCTTGTGTGTTCTATCTTAACACAAACTTAAATTCTATAATGGTTTCAATTTGGCCATCTGCCACCACAGCACAACACATTTGTGCAGAGAAATCAATTCGGAGTCTAAAGCTAGCCGTAAGATACAGCACAGTAAATCTTCATCAGAGATAGAATGGTTAAACATGTGGTTGTTACAGCTGATCACAGACCTACTGTTTGACTTTATTCTGTTATAGTAGACCAATTCCTCCCATGAACAGACCCTGGTGTTCAATTTCCAAGCTTCTAATGTTAATTAAAATATATTAATTCAAAGTATTAATTCAAGTAAAATTACAAAAATTAATTGCATTCATTTATTGAAGCCACATGTGTCCTGGAGGTCCCGTGTACCCCAGAAATTTCCTCTCCCTCTGTGGTTCAAATGGGAGAGGAAAAAGGCACGAACAGAGCTGTTTCTCCCCCGGTGCCATGCAGGCGTGGAGTGGGGGGGAGCAGGGGGGACCCTTCCGGCACGAGGAGTGCCCCGTGCCGGGCCCGCGCTGCACTCGGCTGAGGATTGGCTGTGAGCTTTTCGCACCTAGGAAGTGGTAACTCAGCTCTTTGTCTGAGGAAGGGTGTAAGTATCGAGGGGTTGCCGCCTTGGGGTGTTCCCACCTTGGGGTGCTCCTGCCGTGGAGTTTGTCCCCATTTTGGATCGCGTTCCCGCCTTGGTGTGCCTGCTTGGAGTTCTTCTCCCCCCACCTGAATAACTTCTACACACGGAGCCTTTGACACTCTGAAGACAAGCCCTGAAGGACTTCACTTTAAGCGTCCTGTTGTTCACCAGCTTCGTCGCCCTTCTCTGGACACGTTCCAAATACAAATACAAGCAAAGAAATTATTTCATTAATTAAAGAAATTGCAACATTTAATTTTCACATAAGCAAANCTGGAGCAGCTCTGCTATGAGGACAGGCTGAGAGAGTTGGGGCTCTTCAGCCTGGAGAAGAGAAGGCTTCCAGGAGACCTTAGAGTGGCTTTGCAGTATCTGAAGGGAGCCTACAGGAAGGCTGGGGAGGGACTATTGACAAGGTCTGGTAATGTCAGGACGAGGGGGAATGGGTTTAAACTGGAAGAGGGGAGATTTAGACTGGGTGTTAGGAGGAAGTTCTTCACAGTGAGGGTGGTAAGACACTGGAATGGGTTGCCCAGGGAGGTTGTGGATGCATCCTTCCCTGGATGAGGCTTTGAGCAGCCTGCTCTAGTGGGAGGTGTCCCTGCCTATGGCAGGGGGTTGGAACTGGATGATCCTTGAGGTCCCTTTCAACCTAAACCATTCTATGATTCTATGGTTCTACATCTACAAGTCTCTCATTTAAAAATATTTTTTTTAAAACATGCATTTTTAAAGAAAATGAGCATAATTTTCACTGAAAAGGATCAGAAATAGTTGTGCCACTTCTGAGCAGAAAACTCTGGAAAACATGCTTTAAAATTAGTAGATAACTAAATGTCAAGCAGAAGGAAGGAATTAAGAGCAAATTAATTACACTGATTGCAGGTTTTTTTAGCTATAAATAGATGCAATACTGTATTCTTCCCACTGAAATCAGACTGTGAATTATAATAAGAAACAAGATGACAGCACTCAGCATTTTTCCAGATAACTTTATTCTGCTTAAAACACTTCTGCTATCTGGAGGAGTAAAATTTACTGCCACAGGCTGTGCTGAAAAAGCCAAATACGTTCCCCTAAAATTCAGCACTCTACTTGCTAAAGCAGAGGTCAAATCTGTCACATGTCACCACAAAAAGTGTGATGGAAATAGAGTGCTGAATGTGGTTTGTTTGCTCATCAATTTAAAAAAAAGAAAAAAAAAAAAAGAGATATAATTTCTTATTTTGCATATTTACCTTTCTTCCTTTCTTTCTATGTGATAGAATTACCTGTATCACTGGTAGTATAATGCTGAGAATCACGTCCCGTTATGAAGAGTATAAAATTCAGGCTCTGATTCTGTAACGATCTGATCTGTGCATATAAACTGAGTCACACTTAATGAACTTGTTCATGGGTGAAAATGGCACAGTTCTTCTTAGATGGACCTTAATAATCACTAAAATAAAATGAAAACAAATAGATAAAAGGAAGGGAGAAGAAAAAGAAGGGAACAACCCTCTGACTTGATAAAGAGAAATTCTTACACTCAGCATTCACAAATAATGCTATTTACCCTTCATATTTATAAAGTCCAGATCCTCTGGCAACTAAGATCCTCTAACAACAACCCCATGTGGCCACAACAACCCCATGCAGAGCTACAGGCTGGGGTGGGAGTGGCTGGAGAGCAGCCACACAGAAAGGGATCTGGGGGTGCTGATCGATACCCGCCTGAACATGAGCCAGCAGTGTGCCCAGGTGGCCAAGAGAGCCAGTGGCATCCTGGCCTGCATCAGGAATGGTGTGGCCAGCAGGAGCAGGGAGGTCATTCTGCCCCTGTACTCTGCACTGGTTAGACCACACCTTGAGTACTGTGTTCAGTTCTGGGCCCCCCAGTTTAGAAGGGACATTGAGATGCTTGAGCGTGTCCAGAGAAGGGCGACGAGGCTGGTGAGAGGCCTCGAGCACAGCCCTATGAGGAGAGGCTGAGGGAGCTGGGATTGTTTAGCCTGGAGAAGAGGAGGCTCAGGGCAGACCTTATTGCTGTCTACAACTACCTGA
>WAAF01014971.1:0-17456 GCA_013400475.1 Tricholaema leucomelas | reverse complement strand
CCAAGCCACTCTTCATCATTTATCAACAGTCGTCTCACTGGAGAGGTCCCTAAAGACTGGAAGCTGGCCAATGTGATACTGATCCACAAGAACGGTCGAAAGGAGGAGCCAGAAAGGTCGTCTTGAGTGCCATCACAAAGAACCTACAGGATGGCCAAGGGATCAGGCCCAGCCAGCACGGTTTTAGGAAGGGTAGGTCCTGCCTGACCAACCTGATCTCCTTTTATGATCAGGTTACCCACCAGGTGAATTTGGGGAACGTTGTGGATGTAGTCTACCTGGACTTCAGCAAAGCCTTTGACACTGTCTGCCACAACAAGCTCCTGGCTAAACTGGCAGCTCGTGGCTTGGACAAATTCACTCTGTGCTGTGTCATGAACTGGCTGGAAGGCTGAGCCCAGAGAGTTGTGGTGAATGGTGCCACATCCAGTTGGCAGCCAGTTCCTAGTGGTGTTCCCCAGGGATTAATGCAGGGCCTGTGTCCTGGATGTCCCCCAGAAATTTCCTCTCCACCTGTGGTATGAATAGGAGAGGAAAAAGGCACGAAAAGACCTGTTTCCCCTCCCTCTGCCCTGCAGGCGTGAAGGGGAGGAGCAGGGGGCCCCTTCCGGCACGAGGGGTGCCCCATGCCAGGCCTGCGCTGCACTCGGATGAGGATTTGCTGTGTGCTTTTTGCGCCTAGAAAGTGGTAACTCGGCCCTTTGTCTAGGAAAATGTATAAATATTGAGGGGTTCCTGCCTTGGGGTGTTCCCGCCTTGGGGTGCTCCTGCCGTGGAGATTGTCCCCACTTTGGATTGTGTTCCCACCTTGGTGTGCCTGCTTGGAGTTCTTCTCCCCTCAGCGGCATAGCTGCTACACACAGAGCCTCTTCTCGCTCCGAAGATGCTCAAGGACTTCACCTTAAGCGTCCCATTGTGCAGCTGCATAGCTTCTTAATGACCCTGAAGGTTTCTGAAAAGACGACGGGACAGACCTTTGAATCATCCTTTGAATCGTCCTTCTTTCAAGCCAGAGCTCTCTGTCGTGAGTAGCTTACGGTTCAGCCTTATTTTGATAGTGGGGAACACTATATTTAATAGCACAAGCCTTTTCCAACTCCTGACTTCAAATTAGTCAAGTTTACCTGTGGCATCCTATTGTGTAGATATTCTCAACCAACTAAGAACAAACCTGCTAATTAAGTCTAAATTATCTTCTGAATATAGTTTTGGGGGCGGGTTTTTGGCAAAATAAAATAACTCTATTTTTATAAATTCCTGACTTGGCCAAATTAATTCCTGCCTCCATAACAATAATGGCGCAGCTGATGCAGAGTGGTTTAATAGTAGAATTTCTTCAAAACAAAAGGTGCCTAATCACAGGACTTGATTTAATTTGGGCTCAGCAAAATTGTAAAAATCCAGAGAAAATCCTGGAGAAATTAGCCGAGAGATGTGACCCTGTGATTACTGAGTCCGCAATGGAATTTTATACTGTGGTTCTGAGCTCAGTGGTGGTCCAGTCTCAGGCTGAATTCGAAAGTTATTAAAAAAGAATTCGGGCCTTGTAAAAGGATTTATTAGAGGAAAAGGCAAGGAGCCAAGGCATTTGGGAGAATATGCTGGCACAGACTAAAAGTCTCGCAGAAGCATTAAGAAGCCAGGCAAAAGAAAGACTGCTAATTTCTTCAGATGCCAGTTCATCAGCTTCCCTCTCTACATATGAACTGAGCGATTCACAACCATGGGAACTGGGCAGAAAAGCAAAGAATGTCCTGAGAGACAAATTGGGGGAAGGGAAAGCCTCAAAGTCCCATAGAAAAACCAGGTCCCAGCCAGACTCCCCTGTAGCTAATGGGGAAGAGAGCTCTGGGGACGAGGACACCGTGGGGCAAAGGAGTGTGTGGCCTGTCATAAAGATGGAGACCTCGGACATTAAGGGCAGGAAACGTGGTGCAACTACCACCATTGTTAAGCGGTACACAGACATGCAGCTCAGTGAGTTGCAAAACAAATATGCACGAGAGCCAGGAGACTCTGCGGCAATGTTTATAGGGTCTCTCGAGCTGGTGGGGACAAAGTGCTGCTGGACTCGGAGGAAGCAGATGGAGACTGGGGGGATGATGTGTTCCTGACACACGAGCCTGAGGGGACACACAGCCTCACCGCCCAGATAGCTTACTGGGCAAGCAGCTTCCGTCCAGCCTACCGGGGAGAGCCGACAGAACTAAGGGTCACCAGGTCCTCTGATCTCATCACAGCTCTTTCTGACTTCTTTCTTTCTACAGATGTCTATGTATGAAAATGTACTATATTCATCAAGTACCCTTTCTATTTTTTTCCTGAGCTTTAAAGTTTCAACTTCCCTGAGTAATGTTCCACTTGTGTACATACTGCCTTTGTCAGAGTTCAGCTGCTTTAACTTAAATATTTAAGTTTAAAAGCTTTTAGATTAGTACTCATTTGTCATAATATATTTTCACACAATCCAGACTGCTTATGTAGATGAAAGCCAAGAGTGAATAAAAAGCACTGTACTTCACACCTCATCTACTTTTAAAATGTTCTTTCCTTCACAGAAATGGGTGGGAAATTGCTTTGCAACTTACTTCTCTAAACCAAACATGCTAAGCTATCTACATCACAAAAAAGAAAATATTTATTAAAATTCACAATAAGGAATGTTAGCCATACATGGTAATTCATGGCCAACAATCCTAGATGCCTGGTAGTTGTTGGTGTCCGCATCTTCAGAGATGTTCACAGGATCACAGGACATTAGGGGTTAGAAGAGACCCAAGGAGATCATCAAGTCCAATCCCCTTCCAGAGCAGGACCACACAATCTAGCACAGATCACAGAGGAACACATACAGACAGGCCTTGAAAGTCTCCCGAGACGGAGACTCCACAACCTCTCTGGGGAGCCTGTTCCAGTGCTCTGTGACCTTTACAGTAAAGAAGTTCCCCCTTATGTTGAAGTGGAACCTCTTATGCAACAATTTACATCAGTTGCTCCTTGTCTTATCATAGGGAGCAAGTGAGAGGAGCCTGTGCTCCCCTTCCTGACACCCAGTCCTCAGGTTCATAAACATTTATTAAATCCCCTCTCAGTCTTCTCTTCCCCAGACTAAAAATTCCCAGATCACTCAGCCTCTCCTCATAAGCCATGCCCTTCAGTCCCCTAATTATCCTTGAAGCCCTCTGCTAGACCTTCTCCAGCAGATCCCTGTCCCTCTTAAACTGGGGAGCCCAAAACTGAATGCAGCATTCAAGATGAGGTCTCAACAGGGCAGAGTAGAGGGGGAGGAGAACCTCCCTTGATCTGCTGGACACTCTCCTCCTAATACATCCCAGGATCTCGTTGGCCTTCTTGGCCACAACAGCACATTGCTGTCCCATGCATAGCTTCTTGTTCACCAGGACTCCCAGCAGATCACCTCCCAGTCTGTACTGGTGCAGTTTATTATTCCTTCCCAGGTGGATGACTCTGCACTTGTCCTTGTTGAATTTCGTTTGGTTCCTCTATGCCCAGCTCTCCAGGCTGTCCAAGTCTTGTTGGATGACTGCACAGCCTTCAGTTGTATCATCCAATCCTCCCAGTTTGGTGTCATTACCAAACTTGCTGAGCAGACACTTTGTCACCACATCAATGTCATGTTAGATGTCAAAACCTGATTCAAATCTTGATGAAACAAACATGCAAATTTTAATAGTAATTTTCATATATAAAAACCAATGAATGCTGGTTAAGCATGAGAATTAAACTCTTGTTTATCATGTTTAAAACAGTCAGAAAGTTAAGAAAGGCCATGATTCTTTCTGTTGAGGACCAAACAGGCTCTCTCTAAAGGAGACTGTTCGTTCCTGAGGGAGGTTCTATTTCTACAAATAGTCTGTGGTCATTCACTTGGAACACTTTCCCCATTGTTGCTAATTAAGCAACTGTCATGGTTGAATAAAAATTGTCAGTTTTTTATAGTAGACATTCTAATACGTACTGAGAAAAGAAAGAAAATACTTGTTAATTAATTAAAACCACTTTAAGCAAAACCTCCATACAAATCTTAGAAGAAATTTCAAAATAATGTATTCACAAATCGAGCAGCCAATATTTAGAGTCAGCCATACATGTCTATAAGGTAGTATATAATTGTAAAAACTTTAAATTGGCAAAATTGTTATGATCTCTTGTAAAATGACCACAGAAAGAATAGATTAATCACTGCAGTTAGGGAACAATTTCATTCATACTAGTAAGGATAAAATAGGAAGCCTTTTGTTTTCTTCTGGCCTGTGTCATGACTGCTTCATGTTGTCTCACTTCTAAAGCATACATTTGCTGTAAATAATTTGATTTAAAGATCAAGACAGACCTCTGTCTTCCAGCTGTTTGTTGTATTTGCCTTACTCTGCCATGGGATTTCAGAGATTATTCCTTGTCCTTTTATTCCTGAGTTACAGGAGCTTTCCAGGGTCTGATAAACATGCATCTCATGAAAACACTAGGAAGAGAGAGATGGGTCGGCAATGTAATCCCAGCTGCCAACACATTTAACATACCAAGCAGAAGAGATGACAGCAGTAAAGTAGGAAGAGCAAAACAGATCCTCAGCTGAGATAGAGAAGTCTTTCATGTGTAACTTTAGTATTAAAATGGTTTGTTGCTTGCACATACAGATATTTCCTACAACTGACTACACCTGACCTTGTGTCACTGATGGTGTAATTGGAGTATTACTGCTTCTTCTCTTGAGAGTTGTAGTGTACTTTTGAGTGACTGAAGTGATTTAGGACCTAATGCTAGCTGAATTTAGGTAGAACTTGTTCAAACAGGACTGTGTACATGTCCCCTGGGAGATCTGGTGGGTTTCCACTAATGGGCATTGGATATTTGCAGTGCTGAATGGCTCCTGAAGAGTTGATATGCAGAAAATATGTTGCACCTTGTCTACTTGAAAATTAAGCTGAATAATAATACTTTTCTCACTAAAAAAACAATACAAAATAATGACACCAAACTATTAGGAGAGGCTGATACACCTCAGGGTCATGATACCCTCCAAGCAGTCTCAACATGTTGGATAAAGGGGCTGGAAGGAACTTCATGAAGTCTAGTAAGAGAAAATGCAAAGTCCTGCACCTTGGAAAGAATAACCCGAGACACCACAAAATGCTGAGGCCTGCTCAGCTGGAAAGAAACTTACAGAAAACTACCTGGGGGCTTCTTCTCAGAAAGGTGCATTTCTTCTTAGGTGATCCCCTAAATTTACAGCTAATCAGATTTCCACTAGACTACTAATGCAATATGAGATGGAGAAGAATGGATGTCATAAATAATTAATTAACGTATGCCTTAAGGATTTCTTGTGCAGGAAGGAGAAAGATTTAAGAAATAAGAAAATCTACTTTGCTCACAACTACCATTACTTCAGCAGTAGCAGCAAAATGTAGTAAACATATTTAGCCACAATCACCTGCATTCTCTCAGGGAAATGCCCTGAGAGTTTGAAATTTCTCTCTTGTCCTGGAGGTCCCGTGTACCCCAGAAATTTCCTCTCCCTCTGTGGTTTGAATGGGAGAGGAAAAAGGCACGAACAGAGCTGTTTCTCCCTCCCTGCCCTGCAGGCGTGAAGGGGGGAGCAGGGAGGACCCTTACGGCATGAGGAGTGCCCCGTGTCGGGCCCACGCTGCACTCAGCTGAGGATTGGCTGTGAGCTTTTCGCGCCTAGGCAGTGGTAACGGCTCTTTGTCTAGGAAAGGGTATAAATATCGAGGGGTTCCCGCCTTGGGGTGCTCCTGCCGTGGAGTTCGCCCCCGCTTTGGATCGCGTTCCCGCCTTGGGGTGCTCCTGCCGTGGAGTTCGCCCCTGCTTTGGATCGCGTTCCCGCCTTGGTGTGCCTGCTTGGAGTTCTTCTCCCCCCACCTGGATAACTTCTACACGGAGCCTTTGACACTCCGAAGACAAGCCCTGAAGGACTTCACTTTAAGCGTCCTTATTGTGTGGCTTATCGCTTCTTAACGACCCTGAAGGTTGCTGAAAAGACCACGGGACAGACCTTTGAATCGCCCTTCTTTTCAAGCCAGCTGTCGTGAGTAGCCTAGGCTCAGCCTATTTTGATAGTGGGGAACGCTATATATATTTATTAGCACAAATCCTTTTCCAATTACTGACTTAAAATTAGTCAAGTTTACCTGTGGCATCCTATTGTGTAGATATTCTCAAACAGCCAAGAAAGAACCTGCTAATTAAATATAAATTATCTTCTGAATATAGTTTTGGGGGCGGGTTTTGGGAAATAAAATAACTCTATTTTTATAAATTCCTGACTCGGCCAAATTGATTCCTGCCTCCATAACATCTCTCTTTTTGTTTTTTTGTTTGGGTGTTTTGTTTTGTTTTGTTATTTGGTATGGTTTAGTTTGGTTAGTTGGTTGGTTTGGTTTTGCTAGAGTTAAAATATATTTTTTTCTTGTCTCTTTACTCAGGTATTACCCATACCCCTGTCCTGAAGTCCTGTATACCACAAAATTCCTCTCCCTCTGTGGTTTGAATGGGAGAGAAAAAGGCACGAAAAGACCTGTTTCTCCACCCTGCCCTGCAGGCATGAAGGGGAGGAGCAAGGGGCCCTTCCTGCACGAGGGGTACCCCTTGCAGTACCCGTGCTGGAATAGGCTGGGGATTGGAGCATAGGAAGTGTCTTCACGCGTAGGAAGTGGTAACTAGGCTCTTTGTCTAGGAAGGGTATAAATATTGGGGGGATTTCCCACCTTGGGGTTCCCACCTTAGAGTTCATTCCCACCTTGGAGATCTCCCCTGCTTGGATAACTTCTGCAGAAGGAGCCCCTGGCACTCAGAAAGACAAGCTCAGAAGGACAGCTTCCACCTTAAGCACCCCCTTTATGCTAATGACACTCGGAGGTTTCTGAAAGACCCGAAGGGACAAGCATCTGGACCACCATTCTGTTCAGCCAGCCTGACTCCTCTATGAGTAATTTTGGCTCAGCCTTATATTGATCATGGGGGACGCTATATTTAATAGCTTAAGCCTTTTCCAACTTCTGACTTCCAAAATAGTCAAGTCTACCTATGGTATCAGTGTAGATCTTCTCAACCAACTGAACCTGCTAATTAAAACTAAATTAATTTCTGTATATAGTTTTGGGGGTGGGTTTTCAGGAAAATAAAATAACTCTATTTTTCTATAAATTCCTGACTCAGCCACATTAATTCCCTGCCTCCATAACAGCCCCAGAGTACAAGCAACATGCTGAGTGTTTTGTCTAGGTAACTTACATTGTTCTATGTGATCATGTAACTGAAGGCTATTATAATATACATACCCAAGAGGACAAACTCATGGTTGTGTACTCATCTATAACTTTGGCATTTTTTTGACACTTGAATGTGTGTAAATTTACTATTATATGAACACAGTTTCTTTTTACTCTTCAGTTCTTAAAGCATTTTTAATGGGAAAATTTGGGAGAGGGGAAAAAATCAGACTAAGTTACAAAGAATACAATGACTTTGAAGATTTCCATTTTGAAAATGGTGTAATTATATATCAGAGCTCAAATAAACTCAAATGCTCTTGATCTACTTTTCAGAACAAAACAACCTATAACATTTTTAAAAACAAAAAAAGGATCCTTTTTTATCAGGCCCTTTTAACTACTTATTATAATATTATCCATGTTAAAAGTACCAGCTTGATATATTTGTTGCCAAATAAATTAATGATAATGTTGTTTCAGTTAAGCTGTGGTTGTTACTATTTGAACTCATTAGGTTAAACTAATCCTGGGAGACAAGGTCCCACCTACAACGTATTTAAATGCAGTATTTAAGGCCTTTCATTCTTACCATAATTGATATACAAAGTATCACAGAACTGCCATTAATTCTGTAGAGGACAACAGTCAAGTGGATCAAGGAGTTATCAGAAAGGATGGATGTCTAGCAGGAGCAGGTAGATTGCTGTTCTCGCACCACCTTTCCATAAGCTGCACACAGAATCAGAGTACATAGGTATTAATCAGGCATAAAGTTCAGTTGTGCAACACGTTGTGGAAAAATTCACAACACACTGTATAAAACTGTCCTCAAGACACATGGAGAATGAAAGTAAAGGTGAATTCATATCTCAGTGGGACACAAACTCCCAATAGAGAGTAAAGATTTCAAGTGTCATTCCAGTACACCATCTTCTTGAACAGCTACAGTATTTATGGAGAATGAATACAGTGCAGACAGTGTCTTCCAGACCACCCATCACTTCTGCTTTGCCTCTGCTTCTTCAGCCCCAGTCACTGCTGCTGCATAGACTGGGCTCAGAGGAAGAAAGGAAAACCTGGGCCAAGAGGAAAAAAGTTCTCCCTGTAGAGCTTGCTTTGTTCCTCCGAGCTCTAGGCAACAAATACCTATTTAATCCTTTACATGTTTGCAAGGCATTACATTCAGGAAGGTTTTCATAAATAATACTTCCCGAATGAGTAATTATGAATGCTATTACAAAATGTGAGGAGATAAATCTTTTTTTCCAAGGTCATTTAGACAGCGTCTTTCTCTTTTGTGAGTGCTTTGCCCTAAATCTGATGGATATTTTATGTTCCATAGAGAAAACAGTAATAATATGTGTTCTTATGCAATAGACCCTAAACAAATAAGAACTGATTTTCATGTTCTGTGCACATGTAACTTTAGAACAACTACAGGAAAAAAATGGTGAAGGAAAGCCCTGTACATCACATTCATTTTTTACTGAAGAATAATTCACCACATCTGGTCTTCAAATATTCGTGACACTGAAACAGTAGCTTTGGCTTCCTTTCATCTTTCCTTGGGCACATATTCCTCATTAATAGATTTTATGCTTTATTTTCTTAAGAAAAGTGGTGGGGTTTTTTTTTTTTTTGGTTTTTGGGGGCTTGGAGCTTTGAGGTGGGGGTGTTGTTGTCTGGTTTGGGGTTTTTGTGGGTTCTTGTTTGTTTGCTTTGTTTTGTTTTAGCTGTTGTGTTTTGGTTTGGTTGGATTGTTTTTAATTTTTTGTGATTTGCTTTTTTGGTTGTTTTGGGTTTTGGGGGGTTGTTTGTTTTTCTCATTGAGAATAATTAATTTCATTGTCCTAAATCTCAAATAACTGAAAGGAATATTTTTAATTCTTCCAATATGCTGACTTTTGGGATTAGACCAAATATAGAAAATTGACACCACAAAAATGAGAGATCTGTTTTGAATGTGCAAGTTTTACAGCCCTAGCTGCTGCAGCTACAAGCACTTCACACTCTGTGTGTATGTCTATATTTCAAAACACTGAATGCTTAAACAATGAATCAAAATTATATTCTCATGCCAATAAATTACCTGTTTTGTGTATTTATGTTCACTAAGTGCCCAGTCCAAAAATGGATTCTAGCCTTGAATATGTACATTGCATGTTTAGCAATCAGACTGACTGTATTTAGTGCCCTGGTTGCCCATCACTGCATGCAACCACCAGTCAACTTTACTGCCTTTTGCTTACAGCACATTTCAATGAGTGCTAAAGAATGGCTTTAGGAGCTGGGGAAAGCTGTCAGATCCCCTATGAAATTAAATGAACACACTTGCCAGAACAAAAAGGAAAAGAGAAAATTTACTTGTTCAAACCATGCATGCTTTGTCTTGTTGCTGTCAGGAGACAGGCTCTGTGGGTGGTAGTAGTAGAAGTGGGCTGTGGTTTAAGGAACTGCTTTTATGCGCTTAGTAATTGTGAGCACAGTGTAGCCAGGTTAAGTTCTGATCTATTGCTTTTTCAGCATGCTTAAACTCACCATTACAAAATTCCCCTAAGCTCCAAAACAGCAAGGTCTAAAAAAAAAAAAAAAGAAGAAATTTTTGTAGACAGTTGTGAAAAATATGTGACAGTTTAAATCTCTGTGGCTGGTATATGGGAATTTAGACCTATCATTTTCTTCCTTTAGAGTTTGACTGTATCTTAAAGATGTATTCAGAAATATTCATTCCATTCTGGTGGTATTTTTCAGTCCTACTTCTTGTTTACTTGTCAATGATTGGGATGTACAAAATAACAATAATAATACTAACAGAAAACACTATGGGAACGAGTACTGACATGACAGACTTTCTTACAGGTACATTTCTTGTGCACACTCTTGGCTTTCTACTCAGACACTCTACGTGGGCTAATATTCATATGGATTTTTTTTTTTAATTGGAAGCATGTAAACGAATGAATTTGTAAGTAAGTCTGAAACTAACAATACTTTTTTTGCAGAAATACTTCATTAAATGCTGTTCCCTAGAAATTGTTGCTCAGGATGCAGTAATAAGAATGGAGAATACTGAGACTAATTGGGGAAATCCATTAAAAGTGCTCATATTTCTGTAATGCTTGCTGTAATTCTTTGTTGTTCCTTACTTTTGAAATACATACTTGCTGAGGAGTACCTGAGGGAGGCTGTATCCTCCTTGTACTTTCAAATACAAATTAGACATCCATCCTGACTTTAGTCTCTTAAAACACAATGCTGAAATTTCCAACAACTTTTTCATGTTCCTAGGAACTAAATACAGAACAAGCTCACCAAGATTATTAATTCTCAAGCTCTAGCATGGATAAGATTTGAGTTGTCTTGTGAGCAGGAATCAGATGTCCCAAGATGTCAGACTTGGCTGTAGGCCCCAAGAAGAATAAGATAAATATGTTAAATGTGAAGAAGACTCCTTTTCTTAAAAGTAATTTGATGCAAGCTAAACCATAGAAGGTCTTAAATAACTAGGAATTATTTGATGAGCTGTAGATGTTTGTTGATAGAAGAGTGTATAGGGTTAACTCTCCAGGGGGAGTAACCTTGAACCTGACCCTACGTGGCCTTGACCCTTCCCCAGGGGTGGGTCTGAACACTACCAGGTGATGGTTAGCCCACTCCCCGTTCCTGTCTAAAGATCCATAAAAGCAGGAGGACTTCCTGTCTCACTCTCTCACTGCACTCCCTGCCTCCCTGCTTACCAGCATCACCATCCTGTTCCTGGTTCTCTTTCTTTTACCACGTGGCCATCACCCACGAGGCAGACAAAGCCATCACCATCAAAATCGGCTTGTATTTATACATCTTGTATTTTGATTTCCCTTCCCTGTGCCTTTGTAACTTCCCTACCTCAGATACCTTTTAAAGTTCTTGTTAAACTTTTCTTTTTAACTTCCATAGAATCANCTCCTTGAAGCCTTCTCTTCTCCAGGCTGAAGAACCCCAACTCTCTTCATATCGAATGAGATTCATTTATTTGGGTGTGCTTACCTTTTCCTCTCTACATCTAATCCCTTTCTTTTGGGAAAGAAGGGAGAGAGGGAAGGGCACTCTATATAAGTTGTTATTGGTTCCATCAAACATATTCGAATCTCTGGAAATTTAAATTAGAACTGAGACAAGAAGTTTGAGATTAGGTATATCACAATAGGAGTTGTTGGTGAGGCCATTCATTAGCTGTATGATGTCTTGTTGGGCCATCAGGGGTGATCAGTAGGTATGATGTAGATAGGCAAAATTTATGGACAAATAGTGACAAATGCAATCTGTTCTGCATGGTCAGGGAACACAAAACAAATTAATTTTAATTCCTTCTTATGCCTTTGTAAAGTAGAGACCAAATGTAGCTTTATACAGGGAAGTGGAGTCAGCCAATCACTGTGCAAGGAGGCAGCTAGTTGCTGATCTTGATTGCAACTGCTAATCAGAGTCACAGAGAAAAAAAAGCATTGGGAATTAATTAGGCAAGGACCTTCAGAACAGCAGCAGGAAGCCTTCAAGTGACCTTTATTTACAGTCAGTTAAACAGAAGTGTGACTAAAAATGCCAAGGAGCAAATCAGATTATTAATATTGATTGCTTTAAAAAAATGAATAATTTAGGAGCAGTCAGAATAAATATGCAGTGACAGAGATGAAAGAGCCAAATGCACTGCCTTTCCAACATTCATCTATCATGCAGCAGTGCTCCTTCACACAGAAATGGAGAATTTCCACCATCACAAAACATAATTAGTTTCGTGACCCAGCATGATTGCTGTGTTGCTGTTACAAGGAGCTTTTCTTTATTATTTTCCCAGGGTAACAAAATGTGGAGGAAGACACTGCACAAAAGCTTTACTTTTGCTGCACAAAAGCTTTACTCTTTACTTTTCATAGAGATCAACTTCAAGTACTACAGGATTAACTCTGAGTTCTTTGTCAACAAAATATTAGAAACAACACATTTTTTTTTTTCAGACAGTGTCAGAGTAACCATTTTAAGCAACGCTTAAACGCAAATATAAAATCTCAAAGTCCTGAATTGTCTCTCCTTGTCGACATTCTGGATTATTTTCAGTGATTTTAAGACTGATTATTTTTAATCTGTTCTCTACTTATGACTAGTTTTAGTCCTGTATTCTAGTAAATTGACATTACTGATTGCAGGCACCGTTAGAATGTTAGGGGTTTTTTTTGGGGGGGGGGGGAGTTGTGACTAGTAGTGCAGTGTTCTGAGGAGTTTTTAATAATCTAAATATTTACAAATTTGAATAATAATAATAATAATGTCATAAAATATAATGAAAGTTACAGTATTATTTTTGCAGTGAAAGTATAACATAACAAAAAGGTAATTGTTTGTATATGCTTACCTATCTTTTTTTTTCTTAAACTCTGAAAAGAAAGATTGGTATCACTACTTCAGTATAGAATAATTTTATCTAGAAACTACCTTTAGAATCATTGAGTTCAACCATTGTCTAACTACCAAGAGCAGAGGTAAACCATAACTCTTAGCACCACATTTACCCATCTTTTAAATACCTCCTTGTTATTCAGCTATCTCCTGAGTAGCCTAATATCTAACCTTCACCTGGTACAACTTCAGTCAATTTCTTCTTATTCTATCAGTTGGTAATCAGGGAGAAGAGAACAATGCCCACCTTGCTGTAATCTCAGCTAATTGTAGGGAGCAAAAAGCCCTCTCCTTAGCCTGCTTTTCTCCAGTCTAAATGATCTTGATTCCCTCAACTACTCCTTGTAAGGCTTGTTCTTCAGGCCATTCACCAGCTTCATCACCCTTCTCTGCACATGATCCAGCACCTCAATCTCTTTCTTGCATTGAGGTACACAAAACTCAACACAGTATTCAAGGTGTGGCCTCAACAATGAGAGACCATCACTTCCCTTGTCCTGCCTTATCACACTATTCCTGACACAATTCAGGGTGCTGCTGGTCTTCTTGGCCACCTGAACACACTGATGATTCATTTTAAAAGGGCTGTCCACAAGCATTCCCCTGTCCAGCCACTCTCCCTCAAGCTTGTAGTGTTGCATGAGGTTGTTGTGACTGTCCTGGAGTAACCCAAATTTCTTCTTCTCTCCCCCTCCCCCCACCCCCGCAGGTTTGAATGGGAGAAGAAGGCACGAAAACTGCTTCCCCTCATCAACTCTGCGGGCTTGAAGGGAGAACAGCAAAAGGCACCTTTCCACACATGAGTTGACCTATGTGGAATCTGCACTGGATTGGGCTGGAGGTTGGCTGGGTTTTCATGTCCAGTATAAAATGGTAAATGGACATTTTGTCTAGAGAAGCTTAAATAGAGCAAGGGAGAACAGGAAAAAAGTTCCTGCCTTGAGAGGTCCCACATTGAGAGTTCTGATCTTGGGAATTCCCCATCTTGAAAGAGCTCCTGATAGAGTGCCTGACAGGACAGGTTCCTGCCATGACTGGACCATCCCTGCTTTTGGACAGCTCCTACATTTTTCAGAGTTTTCAGTTTTACCTTGTCCCTGCTTTTGGACAGTTCTCCCTACTTTTGAACCCTTCTGTGCAAACCGACAGGCTTGGCAAGCCCTGGGGTCCTTTGGGAGAGAGATGGCAATACCTGGACCAGCCACTCTTGGACCATATCAGCAGCCAGCTTCCTGACTGCCTCCTGGACTGGGAGATGCTAACAGTTTTGGCTGTCCCCTGCTGCTGTGAAGGCAGCATGGTTCCATGATCATCCCACTTGTCGAAGAAGTGCTCAAGACATTTCTGAGTTTGATGGCTCTGCCACTCACCTTGGGATTCTGCTGCATGGACATACACTATGGGATATTCCCTGCAGTATCAGAAGGCTGCTTCTGCAGAGGAATAAAAATCCAGTAAGGGATCGTTGCCAAATGCCTATTTCAATTTCGTGAGTAAGACCTGCTGTTCCCTTAATCTTCTGCTCAGACTGATTGATAGTGGGGTTAAAGCTGTGTTTATAGCTTAGCCTTTTCCCTTTCCTGACTTCCTAAATATCTAAATTTATCTGTAATATCCTTTTTTGGAAGAAATTCCCAATTTAACTGAATCTGTCAATAAACTAAACAACTTTTTGTATATAGCCTGGGGGCAGGATTCCAGGAGAACGAAGTAATTCTAAATCCTGACTCAGCTACATTAATTCCTTGCCTCCATGACAGTGACCCAGTTGCACGACATGGAACTTGACCTTGTAAAACCTCTTACTGTTGACTTTAGGTCATCAATCAAGACTGTCCAGATCCCTCTGCAGAGTCTTCCTATCCTCAAGCAGATCAAAACTCCCTCCCAGCTTAGTGAATCCCTAAACTTACTGAAGATGTACTCAATCCCCTCACCTCATTGGTAAAGGTATTAAAGAGAACGATCCCAAACACTGAGCCCTGGTGGACACCACTCATTACCAGCCTTCAACTGGATTTCACTCCTGTTTTCTACACAGCAAACCATCCACACATTCAAGCCACGAGCATTTGGTCTGTCCAGGAGGATGCTGTGGGAAACAGTGTCGAAGGCTTTACTAAAGTCCAGATAAATAGCATCCACAGCCTTTCCCTCTCCCACTATGTGTCTCACTTTGTCATAGAGATAGGGTTCATCAAGCAGGACCATGAACCCATGCTGACTGGACCTGATCACCTGTTTATCCTGCACATGCTGCAAAATGGCACTCAAGCTGACATAATCCATGATCTTATCCACTACTGAGGTTAGACTGATAGTTCTGTAGTTCACTTGATCCTCTTTCTGGCCCTACCTGTAGATGGACCTCTTGTCTGCCAATCCCTTAGTCATCTGGGAGACTCTCACTTAGCCAGGACTCCTAGTAAATGATGGAAAGTGGTTGATGAGCACTTCTCCCATCTCTTAGAGCACCCACGTGTCATCTAGCCTCACAGACCTTTTGTGTATAAGTGCTATAGCAGATTACTAATCATCTCCTTGAATTATGGAGACTTTGTTCTGCTCCCTATGCTTATCTTCCATCTCAAGGGGCTAGACAGTCATATCCATGCATGTTGTTCTGTATTATGTCAGCTGTTTCTTACTTATTTTTATTGCTTTGTCTCTTTACTTTTCTCCTTTCTTTTTAAAAGAAAAGGAGTGAATCAATGATAACTTCTTGATGCAGGTAGTAAAAGAACCAAAAAGAAGCGGTGCACTGCTGGACCTTGTATTAACTAATAAAGAGGGACTGGTTGAGGACGTTAAGGCCGGGAACAGCCTTGAGGACAGTGATCATGACATGGTGGAGTTTAGTATTCTAAAGGGTAGAATCAGAGCAACAAGTAGAATTGCAGCCCTGGACTTGCAAAGCTAACTTTGTGCTCTTCAGGGACATGCTTGCAGAAATCCCATGGACTAAGGCTCTGGAGGATAAAGGAGCCCAAGAAAGTTGGCTAATATTTAAAGACCACTTCCTCCAAGCCCAAGCTAGGTGTGTTCTCCTGAATGAAAAATCAGGTAGACATGCTAGGAGACCTGCATGGTTGAATAAGGAGCTCCTGAAGGAAATCTCAGGGAAGAAAGAATCTTACAATTCTTGGAGGAAGGGATTGATCACTTAGGAGGATTATAGAGAAGTAGTCAGGGCTTGTAGGAAACCAACAAGGAAGGCCAAAGCCCTCTTGGAATTGAAACTGGCAAAGGAAGTCAAATAGAACAAGAAGGCCTTCTTCAAAGACATCAATTGAAAAAGGAAGAACAGGGAAGGTGTGGGGGTGCTACTGAATGAGGAGGCAGCCTTGATAACTGAGAACATGGAGAAGGCAGAGTTGCTGAATGCCTTCTTTGCTTCAGTCTTTATAACTAAGGCTGAACTCCTCTATGTACTCCAGATCCTGGAAGAAGGAGAGGAAGCCTGGAGGAAGGAGAGCCCCAACTGGTCAATGCAGACTAGGTTAGGGATCCATTACACAAATTAAACATTAACAAGTCCACGGGCCCTGATGAGATGCACCCAACGGTGCTGAGAGAACTGGATGGTATTATCGCTCTACCATTCTCCATCATATTTGCCAAATTGTGGCAGATAGGAGAGGTGCCTGAGGACTGGAGGAGAACCAATGGCACTCCCGTCTTCAAAAAGGGCAAGAAAGAGGTTCCAGGAAACTATAGACCAGTCAGCCTCACCTCCATCCCTGGAAAAATGATGGATTGGCTCCTGTAGGAGGCCATCTCAAGGCACTTGGAAGAGAAGATTATCAGGAGTAGTCAGCATGGATTTACCAAGGGAAATTCATGCTTAACTAACCTGATAGCATTCTATGATGCCATAACTGAATGGGTAGATTCAGGGAAACCAGTGGATGTAGTCTACCTTGACCTTAGCAATAGTCTACCTTGACCTTAGCAAGGCCTTTGACACTGTCTCCCATGACATTTTAGTGAGCAAGCTGAGGAAGTGTGAGATGGAAGAGTGGACAGTGAAGTGGGTTAGGAACTGGTTGCAAGATAGACTTCAGAGGGTGGTGATCAATGGTGCCAGCTCCAGCTGGAGAGCTGTGACTACTGGTGTCCCCCAGGGATCGGTGCTGGGGCCAGTCCTATTCAGCATCTTCATCAATGACATTGATGAGGGCACAGAGTGTCTGCTCAGTAAGTTTGCTGATGACACCAAGCTGGGAGGCTTGGCTGATACAGCTGAAAGTTGTGCAGCCATTCAGAGAGACCTGGACAGACTGGAGAGCTGGGCACAGAAGAACCAGATGAAGTTTGCCCTGGAGGTCCCGTGTATCCCAGAAATTTCCTCTCCATCTGTGGTTTGAATGGGAGAGGAAAAAGGCATGAAAAGATCTGTTTCCCCCAACCCCTGCCCTGTGGGCGTGAAGGGGGGGCAGGAGGAGCCTTCCGGCACGAGGGGTGCCCCATGCCGGGCCTGTGCTGCACTCAGCTGAGGATTGGCTGTGTGCTTTTCGCGCCTAGGAAGTGGTAACTCAGCTCTTTGTCTAAGAAAGGGTATAAATATTGAGGGGTTCCCACCTTGGGGTGCTCCTGCCATGGAGTTCGTCCCTGCTTTGGATTGTGTTCCCACCTTGGTGTGCCTGCTTGGAGTTCTTCTCCCCCTACCTGCATAGCTTCTACACACGGAGCCTCTTCTCGCTCCAAGTACAAGCTCTGAAGGACTTCACCTTAAGCGTCTGTGCTAGTTTGAGCCTAGCTAGCATG
>WAAF01014970.1:1459-16782 GCA_013400475.1 Tricholaema leucomelas | reverse complement strand
GGTGTTGAACAAGACTGGTCCCAGGGCTGATTTCTGAAGGACTTCACTTGCCACTCGCCTCCACTTGGACATGGACCCGTTGACAGCCACTCTTTGGGTGCAGCCATCAAGCCAGTTCTTTATCCATGTCATGGTCCCCCATCAAACCCACGTTTCACCAGCTTGGAGACCAGGATGTGGTATGGGACAGTGTCAAAGGCCTTTCTCAGGTCCAGGTAAATGACATCAGTTGCTCACCCCTCATCTGTTAATATTGTGACCTGTTCATAGAAGGCCACCTTCTCTGACCTGCTCTTGGTTCCTATTGCCTCCAGACTCAGCAGGGAGGCTTGCAGAGGGGCAAGCAGAATGTGTGTGCTAGTTTGAAGCTAGCTAGAATGTTTTGGTGAGAAGGATTAGATAACAGTGCTGATGTCTACTTCACTCATGGGCTTGTTGAGAGATATAAGAACAAGAATCCAAACATAACTAAGGCACTTCTGCTTCTTCTGCTGGGGAGCCCAGAGCTGCATATTTTTTTCTCTCTCTAGCCTCTCTGTCGTTTCTCTGATTAATCCACTTTACTTCCTAACTCCCTGGCCAAACCTTCATTCTTCCTTGGGGCTGGGGTAAGATTGAGAGGGGTGTGAGAAGGTGGAAGGGCAGTTGGGAGCCCCTCCTGGGGACTCAGGTTTCTGGGAGGGGAGTTGTGTTTCTGTAATACCTTTTACCTTGTATATTTCTGTCTACAACTGTAAATATCTGCTTGTATATTCTCCTAGCTGTAAATATAAGTTAGTTTCATTCAGATTTCCAGAGCCAGCTGAGTCTTGTCTAGGTTATTTCCACAGTGTGGGGGGGTGGGAACACCCGAAGCACTACAGTGCATTGCAGTTTCTGCACCATGTCACGCTGGCTGAGCAAGCCTATCACATGGAGGCATTTGGTGCCTATTCCTGGTAAACTTGAAGCAGTTTCCTGGCAGACAAACTCAAAATACCAGGGCTTGTTACTTTGTGGCAGAGCTAGCTTACTGCTCAGCAAACATAGTGCTGTAGAGATGACAAGATGCAACAGAGTGAGGCAGAACACTGCCAGAAGCAGAGAGTGTGTTAAGGCAGAAACAATGGCAGCAGCAGCAAATGGCAGGAACATTGTGTCTACCTGCTCATCTCTTTTATCAGTGTAGCCCAAGTCTAATGGGTCTTTGGACACAAATTAGCAAATCAGAATGGCAGTTAGCCAAGCTTAATCATATTAGATGAAGTCAGGGCTTACTTTTACCTTTTAGGGAAGCACACAAACAAGTGTATAAACACGAGCAGGTACCCTGTAAACAAGTTTGGATAGACATGGTGGCACCAGGACACTTTGTCTTTCTTTCCCGTGGTTGCTTCTCCTGACAACAGAAGGAGGCAGAGCAGAAAAACATGTCTGGGCAAGCCAGGACATGTTCAGGCCTATTTGGCCAATTTTGACCCTCCACAACATATCTTCTCTTGGTATTTTCAAAACTCAACTAGATAAAGCCCTGAGCAGTGTTGCCTGATTGCAAATCTTACAGGAGGAGCCTCTTCAGAAAAGCAGAGCATGCATATAGGACTTGTTTCCCAAATGCCAAATAAATGGCTGACGTTTTGTAATTGCTAATAATGGCTACTTCAGGTCATCAGCAACAACAGTCTGTTCTGAACCACCATGCTAATTTGATGTGGACAAGCCCTGAACCACAAAAATATACTAATCATGTTGCAAATGTGCATTTCAGTTATTTCTGAGCAGCAGTTACATTGATTTGGTCCTAGAGCTGCTTTCTAAATATAAATTTAAGCTTTTCCTAGATTCTGATGTGCCCAAAAATGTTTCAGGGAAGTGAAGGAGCTCTCTATAAATAATTGAAGCATAATGACAACAGACACAGTTTTCTTAATTAACTTCTGCAAATCCATTAGACAGAGGCTATAATTCCCCTACATAAACATGTACACAATTGGCCAATAATCGTAAATTAAAATAATCTACTTAATATTTTTTTATAGAGCAGCAGCTGCTATCATGAGCTAGCTGAGGAAGGAAAAAAAAAAAACAAGGCAAAACCCCACTATACTTCAGCAGAAATCAGCTTCATAATGTAAAAGCACATAATAAAGCATTCCTATCGTAAAGGGTTAACCCTCCTGGGAGAGTGGTCTTGACCCTGATCCTAGGTCCTCCTGACCGCTCTCTGGAGGGTGGATCTGAACACTACCAGGTGTGGTGGTTAGCCCACTCCCACTTCCCCTCTAAGACCCCGTAAAAAAAGAGAGGAACTTCCTGTTTGTCTTGCCCTGCCTCCCTGCTTGCCAGCATCACCTTCCTGTTTCCTGATACTCTTTGTTTTACCACGTGGCCATAACCCATCAGGTGGACAAAACCATTGCCATCAATTCTGGTTGTATTAACATAATTTGCATCTTGCTTTCCCTTCCCTATACCTTTTGTAACTTCCCTACCTCAAATACCTTTTATTTATTCTTAAAATTTCCTTCTTTTAAATTCCAAATAGAAGTGAGATTATTTATTTGGGTGTACTTTACCTTTTCCTCTCTACAGCTAATTCCTTTTCTTTGGGAAAGATGGAGGAAGAGGGAAAGGCATCCTATAAAATTGTTTTTGGTTCTGTTAACTATTTTTTGAGTCACTGGGAAATTTAAACTAGAACTGAGACACCTATGAATAGCAATTTTCCTTTAAAATGCAATGTTAAGGAAGTTTCATCTCATGAACAACCTTTCATTAAAGCGACCAAGAACTGGAATCACAACTGATGCACAAACATTAGTAATGGCTTATAAAGAGCAGAAATATCCAAGCACGCAGAACAGATCTACTTTCAAAAAAATCTCTTCTCACTTCAGACATGTATCACAGTCTCACAGTATTACCAAGGTTGGAAGAGACCTCACAGATCATCAAGTCCAAGCCGTTACCACAGAGCTCAAGGCTAGACCATGGCACTAAGTGCCACGTCCAATGCTGCCTTGAACAGCTCCAGGGACGGCGACTCCACCACCTCCCTGGGCAGCCCATTCCAGTAGCCAATGACTCTCTCAGTGAAGAACTTTCTCCTCACCTCGAGCCTAAATTTCCCCTGGCGTAGCTTGAGGCTGTGTCCTCTTGTTCTGGTGCTGGCTGCCTGAGAGAAGAGAGCAACCTCCTCCTGGCCACAGCCAGCCCTCAGGTAGTTGTAGACAGCAATAAGGTCTCCCCTGAGCCTCCCCTTCTCCAGAAGAATGTAGATTTCTACATCTGGATTATTTGCATAGATTACTTCACAGTCATTAAAGAAAACTGGTTATAGTATATCATAGTTCATCTCATTTCTTCTAAAGGAAAGTGCCTTAAACAGTCAGATTTTTTTTTTTAATCCTAGTTTTGTTTTCCTCAGTTGATTAACAGTGCAATCTAGGAAAGTAGCTCAAATGTAGGTGCTTAAAGCTGACTGAGATTAACTCCATCCTTATTCAGAGGTAATCATACCTAGATTACCTTTCTAACACAGTGTGCTAAGCCTATTTTTTTTCACAGGTTAACATCTCCAGGCTAAACACATCCACACAAGATTATAGAATCATAGAATCAGCCAGGGTTGGAAGGGATCACAAGGATCAGCTAGTTCCAACCTGCCTGCCATGGGCAGGGACACCCTACCCTAGATCAGGTTGGCCAAAGCCCCATCCAGCCTGGCCTTAAACACCTTCCCTTCCTCTGCCAGATTTCATAAAGTAGCCCACAGTAACATTCTAAGCATTTAAAGAATTAGATCTCATTCAGACCACATGGCAGTTAGCTCTGTGGGGGATTTCTGAACTCTGAATGTAAAATCAAGTGTCTGAAATAGAGCAAGTTCTGTATTGTAGTCCATTAGAAAAATGGAATGTGTACAGAGAAGTGCAACAAAGCTAGTGGGAGGCCTGGAACACAGCCCTGTGAGGAGAGGCTGAGGGAGCTGGGGTTGTTTAGCCTGCAGAAGAGGAGGCTCAGGGATGGCTTCATTGCTGTCTACAACTACCTGAAGGGAGGCTGGAGCCAGGTGGAGGTTGGTCTCTTCTCCCAGGCAACCAGCACCAGAACAAGGGAATACACTCTCAAGTTGTGCTGAGGGAGGTCTAGGCTGGATGTTAGGAGGAAGTTCTTCCCAGAGAGAGTGATTGGCATTGGAATGGGCTGCCCAGGGAGGTGGTGGAGTCACTATCCCTGGAGGTGCTCAAGAAAAGAGTGGATGAGGCATTTAGTGCCACGGTCTAGTTGACTGGACAAGACTGGGTGATAGATTGGACTGGATAATCTTGGAGGTCTATTCCAATCTGATCGATTCTATGATTCTATACGAGGAAGATGTCTTAGGAACATGGATGTGCTCGAGGGTGCAGAACTGCAGGGACAGTGTTGGGGGAATGTACAAGATGGAGACAGCCAAGGCCTATCCACACTGTCTCCTAATGCAGATTTGGTGAAACCACCATGATGTTCAACGATTAACCCAATACTGCTAAACCATGTTCCTAACAAGACATCTACATATCTTTTAAATACCTTCAGGAATGGTGATGACTTCACTTTGCTGGGCAGCAAGTTAAAATTCATTGCAACCTGTTTGATGAATATATTTTTCCTAATATATAATCTAAACCTGGATCCTGTGATCCTGGATCCTACTCCTGTGATGCTGTGATCCTGTATACTTCCCCTGACACAACTCGAGGTTGTTTTCTCCTGTCCTATTCCTTTGTGCTCCCTTGTGTTACCTTGTCCTATTGCCTATTACTTGGGAGAAAGGACTGATACTTCACTACAACTTCTTTTCAGGTAGTTGTAGAGCGCAATAAAGTCTTCCCTCAGCCTCCTTTTATCCAGGCTGAACAACTCCAGTTTGTTCAACTGCACCTTATAAGAGCTGTGCTCTTGTGTCTTTAACTAGATGCAGACCTTCTATGAGATTTTGTTTTGAGGAAACATTCTGGTTCACTCTATCCTTGAGCCAAAGGCTGAGAAGAAACTGATACACCAAACTACTGGTTTGGGGTCTTCTGAAAAACAACATATTCAGGTATATATTCATACATATCCATCATGATGGGAGGAAGCAGAACAGAAAAAAAGTCTGTGCTAGTTCTGTAATTCTACTAATCATTATCCAAAGGAGAAAATGAGAGTTCTATTGCTCATTTCAGTTACATTAGAGTTTAAAAATTACAATGAAAGCAGGGGGAAAAAAATAATGAAAAAAAGGCCTAAAATATAAACCTTTCCTTTTAGAGAGACTTCAACAATATGTAAACTCTGCAGTGTTGGTTTATGATTACAGATTGAGTGTGATTTATGTTAGCTTCTTCAGACATCTGTGGTGCAGTCATTTACCTCTAAACTAATCACCCATGGGGCTGTTTATACTGAACAGATCAAAACACAATTCCGTTTCACCATTCTTTCATGGTTTTGCCCTGATTTTGACTGTGGCAGAATTACTTTTCCTTGTAGTAGTTTATATGGGGCTATGTTTTGGATTTGTGTTGAAAACAGTGATGCTAACACAGGGATTTTTTTTTTACTAATCAGTGTTTAGATAGAGTCAAGGCATATTCTGTTTCTCACACCACCCCATTGGTGAGTAAACTGGGGGTGAGCAAGAAGTTAGGAGGTTACACAACCAGGATATCTGGCCCCAGATGATAGGGAGGGATATTCAATACTGTGTGATGATGTCATGCTCAGCATATAAAGCTGAAGGAAGAAGGAGAAGGAGGGAGAGACTTTAAGGTTTACAATATTTTTCTTCCCAAGTAATCCATTATGTATGGTGGATATCTACTTTTCTGGAGATGGCTGAACACCTGCCTGCTGATAGGAACTGGTGAATGAATTCCTTGATTTGCCTTGCTTGCACATGCAGATTTTCATAGAAAGAATCATAGAACCATAGAATCAATCAGGTTGGAAGAGACCTCCAAGATCATCCAGTCCAACCTAGCACCCAGCCCTATCCAGTCAACTAGACCATGGCACTAAGTGCCTCAGCCAATCCTCTCTTGAACACCTCCAAGGATGACGACTCCACCACCTTCCTGGGCAGCCCATTCCTATGCCAATCACTCTCTCTGGCAAGAACTTCCTCCTAACATCCAGCCTATACTTTCCCGGGCACAACTTGAGACTGTGTCCCCTTGTTCTACTGCTGGTTGCCTGGGAGAAGAGACCAACCCCCACCTGGCTGCAACCACCCTTCAGGTAGTTGTAGACAGCAATGAGGTCTGCCCTGAGCCTCCTCTTCTCCAGGCTAAACAACCCCAGCTCCCTCAGCCTCTCCTCATAGGGCTGTGTTCCAGGCCCCTCACCAGCTTTGTGGCCCTTCTCTGGACACGTTCCAGCACCTCAACATCTCTCTTGAATTGAGGGGCCCAGAACTGGACACAGTACTCAAGGTGTGGCCTGACCAGTGTTGAGTACAGGGGAAGAATAACCTCACTTGTCCTACTGGCCACATGTTGGGTATAGTAATGAAACCCATAATTTTTTTGCATTTAATCTCTTCTGATTTTCAGCAGTCGTGAGCAAGTGGTTGTGTGGTGCTCAGTTTAGGATAAGAATTCTATCTGAAGTGCCTACTTCTTGTTATTGGTGATAAAAAGAGGCTAAAGCTGGTACAAAAAAAACACTAAGTCAAAACCAAAATTACAAATACTAATATTTATTTGCATAGGATTTGACTCTACGTGTTCTGACTCAGAGAATTACTCAGAGTTGTTTATGCAGATAAGCAAACAAAATCATTAGTATCCTTTACTCTGATGACATCTAAACATTTGAATCTTATTTCTGTCTCCATCACTGCAAAAAAAGTTTAAGACTGGTTCACCCAAATCATCAAATTTGAGAGTACATTACTTGATCTCTCACACTTTTACCAATTAGAAAGTACACACAAGTAAAATATTTTATACTCATAAAGAAGCTCCAAAATGTTGGGAGTTTTAATAATAAAATAACAAATAAAGAATTGGTTTTATTCACCCTAGGATACATTGTTATTTCATTTAAAATGATTCCTAACAACGAATCATAGAATCAACCAGGTTGGAAGAGATCTCCAAGATCATCTAGTCCAACCTAGTGCCCAGCCCTATACGGTCAACTAGACCATCACAGTATCACAGAATCAACCAGGTTGGAAGAGACCTCCAAGGTCATCCAGTCCAACCTAGCACCCAGCCCTGTCCAATCAACTAGACCATGGCACTAAGTGCCTCATCCAGGATTTTTTTGAACACCTCCTCTTTTAAGACAGAGGATATTTTGTCAGTCACTGCATTCCCCCCTTCAGCAGATAAATAAAATGGTGTGCTTTAGCCACCGTTATTGGTTCAAATACATATCTTCATTGTGCTGTTTGTTCTGGGCATAATGTAATCAGCTTTGACGACAGACATTGCTATCATCATTGCTATTAATTCATCTCCTCTTGTAACACATCAGCTGTGCTGCCACCATGTGATGCCATTTTCTAATTAGCTGGCTATTGGAGTCTCCTCCCACCCCAGGTGTGGCCACTTTGCCCTCCCTACCCACTCCCCTTTATATTCTGCCCCAGGAGAGCTAGAAGCTTCAAGTTAGGCCCATTGTGGGCCAAGGGATCCTCCGCCTGGCATCTCTGGTGAGTCCCCATGGTGTGCACCGGGTGAATTGGTGGAGGTTTCCAAAGGCCGGGGGGCCTGGTGGCCCCCCGGCTCACTAGGGTTAGGCTCAGCAACCATTACGACATCATCCACAGGTGCTGGGTGTGTGTCTTTGCTGGAGCTGATTTCTTTGGTAGGGTATTTTAGCTGTTTGAGGCTCTTGCCTCAGGCTCTGAGATGACTGCAAAAATGGTGGTGGAGAAGAAGAGCTCTCCAGGCAGAGTGAGAGGTAAGGAGGTAAGGGCAGGGAGGAGCAGGGACTGCTTTAGGAAAGTGAGATGTGGTGGAGAATCAGTTTGTTAGTGACTGGAAGGGACCTTGAATCATAGAATCTGTACCTCCACATCTTTCTCTTAGACCTCCTTCAGGTACTAGAAGGCTGCTGTAAGGCCTCCCCAGAGCCTTCTCTAGACTTACAGCCTGTCCCTATAGCAGAGATGCTCTAGCCTTATCATATTTGTGGCCCTCCTCTGGACCTACTCCAGCAGCTCCACGTGTCTCTTGTGTGGGGGGTCCCGCAGAGGGACACAACGCTGCAGGTGATGTCTCCCCAGAATGGAGTGGCAGAATCCCCTCTCTCATCTGCTGGCCACACTGCTTTTGATGCAGCCCAGGCTGCCTTTGCCTTCTGGGCTGCTAGTGCCCATTGCTGGCTCATGTGCAGCTTCTCATCCACCAGCACCCCCAAATCCTTTTCTGCAGAGCTGCTCTCAATCTCATCATCGTCTAACCTGGATTACTATCGAGGGTTGCCTCAACCTAGGTGCAGGACCTTGTGCTTCACTTTACGGAACCTCATGAGGTTCTCCTCAGCTCACCTCTCCAGCCTGTCCAAGTGCCTCTGGATGGCACCCATCCCATCCTTCAGTCTTACCAACCCCACTGCTCAGCTTGGTATAGTTCGCAAACTTGCTAAGTGTGCTTCAGTGTTGCTGTCTGTTGCTGTGCCAGTACAGACCCTTGAGGGACATCACTTGTCACCTGTCTCCATGTGGACAGCTAGTTACATTCCATCTCATCCAGTGATTATTATACCCTTAAGTGATAAGGAAACATATTTTGGAGATGCACAAATGATAAGTACCCTGCCCAATGTGCCACATGACATGAGGACAGCACCTGGATAGCCACATTGCCCTGCTACCCATGGAAGGATAGAATAGAATCAACCAGGTAATAGAATAGAATCAACCATGGCACTAAGTGCCTCAGCCAGACTTTGCTTGAACACCTCCAGGGATGGTGACTCCACCACCTCTCTGGGCAGCCCATTCCAATGGCAAATCACTTCCTCTGGGAAGAACTTCCTCCTAACATCCAGCCTAGATCTCTCCCAGCACAACTTGAGACTGTGTCCCCTTGTTCTGTTGCCGGTTGCCTGGGAGAAGAGACCAACTCCCACCTGGCTACAACCTCTCTTCAGGTAAAGACAGTAGAACACAGGAAAAATCTGTACAGACAGAGCACAGCATTCTTTTCTCTTTTGGAAACTGTTTTTAAATCAATTATATGTGAGCAAAGAAGCCTGAAAGTAGTAAGCCTGTCAATGTTTTATTAATACTGAACTGTTTTTACAACTGAAACACATTTTAGGCACATGTCAATCATATTCTAACATCAGGCATCTATTAGTTTCCCTCAAATTATTACTTTCTTCTCAGTTTAAATGAAATGGAAAATTGAAATACTCTTTTACATTTTCATAGTCTCCATAAGAAAATTTAGAAGTAATCTAAAATAAACAACCAGCAATATATCTGCTTTATCAGTCAGTATTGACATAGTGTTCAATCCTATCTGTATGCTAATATCAAGATTCTGTTCTGCAAATGTATTCTTCAAATTTAACATGAGCCACAAAGTGTAGTTCAGAAGTAATTCCAGATGATAAACTTGTATCAATCTCAATTTCATAAAGAGTCCTCATATTTCAGTAATATTTTGATGTAGAAAGAAAACAACACAAACCAACAAAACAAAGACACAAAAATCTCTGTGAAAACAGAAGGCTGCACTTATATAGATTCTTATTCCAAGTTCAGATTTAATGATGAAGACATAACAGCTGCATTTGATAGCTGACTAACTTCAGCAGGGTATTAAGCAGTCATTTCCTTCTTTAACAAATTGATTTCTAATAAATGTCTATGTCTAGAATATAAGGCTTTAGAGATTTCCTTTTAAAAAACAACCCCCCAAAAAAACCCCACAAACAATGACACAAATCCTCTAATGTGGTTGCAGTTGCTTTTTTTCATGTTAAGGAAGGAGAGAGCACAAAAGAAAATTGTCAAGTCTTCGCTTTCACCAACATGGGTTCCCTTACAGGAAAGTAAATCTCCTGCAGTGAGCACAGAGGAGAGAAATGCATTAAGCAAGCACTATCCGTTTGCTTAGATATAGATCTTAGGGGTTTGTACCAGCAAGAATCTAGCCATACTCCACAAAAAACAGATTAATCACAGGGAAGGTCTTAATGGACTTCATGGAATGCCTGGCTCTTCTGCCTCTCCAGATTTATAGGAGTCTCTGCTGGAGGTTGACTATATCCTGTGGAACCCATAGAGGAACAGGTAATGGCATGAATGCTGTTCTTGTGAGGGTGCTCTCCAGGAAAAACACTCACTGGTTTTTTGGACTGTTTATTATCTCTCAGTGCAGTATGTCTCTTGCTTTTACAACAACAACAAAAAGAGAGAAAATAGTGCAGCTTTGGTTTTACAACCCATATGGTATCACATTAAATTGCCACAGAAAAGATGTTCAAATTCTCCTGGAAGTTTGGTTCTTGAAAGAAATATTACTGTAAGCAGATCTAAGAAAAATATCAGATTGGTGCCGCTTCTTTGTGAGTTAGCAACTCAGAGTAATTGAACAAGCAAAGAGTAATGTTATTGCTATTTCAAAAAACAATGGTGTTTAGAAAGCAGTGGCATCCTGGCCTGTATCAGGAACAGTGTGGCCAGTAAGACAAGGGAGGTTATTCTTCCCTTGCACTCAACACTGGTCAGGGCACACCTTGAGTACTGTGTCCAGTTCTGGGCTCCTCAATTCAAGAGAGATGTTGAGGTGCTGGAACATGTCCAGAGAAGGGCAACAAGGCTGGTGAAGGGCCTGGAACACAAACCCTATGAGGAGAGGCTGAGGGAGCTGGGGTTGTTTAGCTTGGAGAAGAGGAGGCTCAGGGGTAACCTCATTGCTGTCTACAACTACCTAAAGGGAGGTTGGTGTCTTCTCCCAGACAACCAGCAACAGAACAAGGGGACTGGATGTTAGGAGGAAGTTCTTGCCAGAGAGAGTGATTTGCCATTGGAATGGGCTGCCCAGGGAGGTGGTGGAGTCACCATCCCTGGAGGTGTTCAAGAAAAGACTGGATGAGGCACTTAGTGTTATAGTCCAGTTGACTGGCTAGGGCTGGGTGCTAAGTTGGACTGGATCATTTTGGAGGTCTCTTCCAACCTGATTGATAAATAAATGTAGGAACATCTATGGTGTTAAAAAATATATGTATTTTTATTTTCCATCTAAAACAGTGTTTAAAAAGTTTAATGAAGTCTAATGGAATTAGGGAGTCCTTTTATTTTTCTGTGCGAGTGTGAGCATATGCATGTACATGTGCATGTGTTTATGTCTTTGTGAGTCTTTTCACATAGGGATATTTACTGCTGTAAAATAAAGAAATGCCTCTAGAAGGGGAAGGAAAGTGAACTTCTACTGAGCAATAGTACTGTTAAATGTGTAGTCAAAATGTGCAGAGTAGCACCTTGAACACCAAAGGGAAGATATTTTACACTTCAGTGGGCTTGAAAAGATTTACACAGGCTTGAGATGATTATAGAGGCATTAAATGAACAAGAAACTGATGAACATGATCCAGATCATCAATAAGCAATCCAGATGTGCAGTACAAGTGAATACAGAGATTGATGAATCCTTTGAATCGGGTAAGGGAAACAATAGGAGTTTGACAGGTTATTTACTTACTGCCATAACCTTTAATGCTGCTCCATGAATCAGCTAGCACAAAGCTACAGAGATTGCAGGCTCTGTTTTAGGGTGCTACTGCTCCTGTGATGCCCTCCTCAGATCATCTCTAGATCTGCACTCCACTTAGTTTCAAATCCAACCATTTGTTGATCTTCTTGTAACAGCAAAGCAGCAAAAGAAAGGGCAAAAGGGTATGTTCAAGGCAATATTGAAAATGTATGTTAAGTCCCTGTGTTTCCTGACCATTCCCTGATTAAAATGGAGTCTATAAGTGAAGTCAAAGTTCACCTATTTATTAAGTCATTTATTGTGAAGATGCTGAGAAGTCTCAGAACCCCATTGTATAAGATGCTAAACATGATCACTAAACAAGTCATCTTATAATTTATGATTGCTCTTAGTCTTTCTCTTCTGAATCTAACTGATGAGGTTAAAGAAGTTACCTTTTTCACCTATAAAATACCACCCCTTGTGTTGGAGGTTGTAGCTCTCCCAGAGATCAAAATAAGTGAGCACAAATTGTGTGCTTTAATATTGTCAGCTAGAAGCAGTGATAATATATGTTCTGCTGGATTTTGAAGGTTCAGCATAAGGCTGGTTAATCCTTCAATGATCAGACCTACACCTGCAATGAATACCCTATCTGCTTATCAAAACAAACTATGGAACCTTTTCTGAAACAGGGAAATTACTCCTGCTTAGAAAGCAACTTATATCTATGGACAAGAGAAAGTGACATAATTAAGGATGAGGTAGCAAAATGCTCTGAAAGAGTGAGAGGTCTACAAGCAGCACGGTGGAGTAGACAACAGACAGCTACTGAGATCAGTATGGCATAGACACACAGAGCTACATCTGTCAGAAAATAAGAGTTACCACTTCTCCAGTCCCAGAAGGGCTTTGTAGAGATGAATGTAACCAAAATGTCCTTGAAATATAATCAGTCTGAAAGCTAGTCGGAAGAACAAGACCAGCATGGCAGAAAATGGTGGACAAGGACATGTTTATTTATACATTTTTTTAGATTGATTCCAAACTACCTTAAAAAATTCACCAAATTATACAAATGGGGGTTGAATTTGGTTTGTGGGTTTGGTTGTTTGTTTTGTTTTTTTCAATCTGCTCAATCCACTCTAAATTGCTGATCAGTTTGGGACCTTTCACATGTTCATTGCAAATTTTGGCCCTGCATTTATGCCATAGACTATATTATCCCAGCAAGATATTGCACGTGACCCTGGGAGTCCATGCTGCTTCTGTCATAGATGATCCTAATATATCAACATAGGTGACCACATGCACAACTATTTTTACCTTTACTCTAGATGAAAGGAAATATATAGCATTGTGCTAGTTTGAAGCTACCTAGAATGTTTTGGTGANGGTTTCTGGGAGGGGAGTTGTGTCTGTATTAGAATAGAATCAGAATAGAATCAATCAGGTTGGAAGAGACCTCCAAGATCATCCAGTCCAACCTAGCACCCAGCCCTATCCAGTCAACTAGACCATGGCACCAAGTGCCTCATCCAGTCTTTTCCTGAACACCGCCAGGGACAGTGACTCCACCACCTCCCTGGGCAGCCCATTCCAATGCCAATCACTCTCTCTGGCAAGAACTTCCTCCTAACATCCAGCCTATACTTCCCTCAGCACACCTTGAGGCTGTGTCCCCTTGTCCTGTTGCTGGTTGTCTGGGAGAAGAGACCAACCCCCACCTGGCTACAACCTCCCTTCAGGTAGTTGTAGACAGCAATGAGGTCTGCCCTGAGCCTCCTCTTCTCCAGGCTAAAGAACCTCAGCTACCTCAACCTCTCCTCATAATCTTTTTTACCTTGTATATTTCTGTAGATACTGTAAATATCTGCTTGTAAATTGTGCCAGCTGTAAATATAAGCTTCATTCAAATTTCCAGAGCTGGCTGAGTCTAGTCTGGGTAATTTCTAAAGTGGGGGGGGGCAGGGGACGCCCAAACCATCACAAGCATGAAGGACTTAGGACTCATTCTTTTAGCAATTATATATTAAATATTCAAATAGATTTCCCATTCATGTGCTAGAGAGGTCTCACAGAATCACAAAATGTTAGCAGTTGGAAGGTACTTCAAAAGATCATCTAGTTCAACTCTCCTGCTAGAGCAGGGTCACCTAGAGTAGGTCATTCAGAAGTATTGCAAACAACAGGATACATGGCACATTGTATTTTGCTGATCTCAAACTTAGTTATTTGAAATACAGTTAATACAAGTTTATATATATAACCTACTATACTAGGTTTAACTGACATAGAGTTAGCTTTCTCTGTAGCAACCTGTCCTAGGTTTTATACTTGAGGCCAAAACAGTGTTGACAACATTGCAGTGTTTTTATTATTGGTTGACAATTCTTAGACAGCATCAAGACTTTTTCTACCTCTCTTCTGTCCAGAATAAGTGAAGGAGTTGGAAGTGACATAGCTTGGACGGTTGACCCAAACTGAAAAGAGGGATATTCTGCATTGGCTTTTTGAATGAGGTCAATTCATAACTACTGTGAGGATGCGCAGCAGTAGGTTTGACTATTAAAATTATTATTGAAAATCATCATCAATTATTTAGATTTAGATACAACCCAGTTTTAGAAGTTAGAGATAGCATAAATAATCTGTCTTGTTTTGCTCATCTGCCTTTATCAGACAAAATCATGTTAAACCTGATAATGTAAGGGCTTATTGACAAATAAAAGAGGTTCAATGGAAAATGAACAATAGCAGAGACTTCACATTTAAATGGTAGATGACAGGTTTCTATTCAATTACAGGGTAAGATACTCCAAAGCATTTGGTTTCCAGAAAACAAAAGATTAAAAGACTTCACCACAGAGTTGATAGAGCACTGTGTTAAAATGAAGAGGTAAATGCTATAAGAGGAAAAACCTCATTTGTTCCATTAACACTAAACTAAAGAATGTAAAGGAATGGGAGATCAGATGATAAAATGCAATTTCACAATAACTTCTAAAATGAAGTCAAGTAAATAAAGTACAAGGTAAGTTGAGTACTGAGGGAAAGTGCAGTTAAACAAATAACAAAAAAGAAGTATATTACTGATGGAAAAAAGGAGCACATAAATCTATTTCTTTTCTTCTGTGTTGAAAAGATTGCTCATTTATAAATGTATATTCTCAGTTTCTCTAAGATGTTCAAATGGAAATTCAGAGTGCTTGACACTTTATAGCCTGTGCTAGTTTGAAGCAGGCTAGAATGTTTAGAATAGAATCAACCAGGTTGGAAGAGACCTCCAAGATCATCCAGGCCAACCTAGCACCCAGCCCTATCCAGTCAACTAGACCTTGGCACTAAATGCTTCCTCCAGTCCTTTCTTGAACACCCCCAGGGACAGTGACTCCACCACCTCCCTGGGCAGCCCATTCCCATGCCAATCACTCTCTCTGTGAAGAACTTCCTCCTAACATCCAGCCTATACTTCCCCCGGCACAACTTGAGGCTGTGTCCCCTTGTTCTGTTGCTGGTTGCCTGGGAGAAGAGACCAACCCCACCTGGCTACAACCACCCTTCTAATCCTCAGACAGGTATGTTTGTAGTGCAGCAGTGACACACAGCACATGAGCTCCTTGAAAGTCAAAGCCTACACTGCTCTGTCAAAAAGGA